>JAQIXP010000750.1:0-22791 GCA_034700285.1 Proteroiulus fuscus
AATTTATGTTTAGCCATTATCGATTAATATGTACCGGTAATTAACATGGAGATTCCCATAGGAGCATGCATTTTGTTTATAGTGTGGACAGCCCCCTTAAATGCATTTTTCTAAAAACTAGAAATCAGGACTGATGTGGTTTTTGATCTCAGCTCTTCAATTATTGGAAAATTTCTGAAGTTTTACGACCGTAATTTACATCAATCGATAGCCTGTAAACTGTCCGGGTATTAGAGATAACCCATTTATTCGTGATGCCCGGTTATTAAAAATATTTATAAAGTGAAAATTTAAAATTTTTAAAAACAATTCAAATCTATTAGTGTACCGCAGAGAAGCTCAGGTGTATTGCAGGAAAGCGTATTTAAGAAAAATGAAGTGATTTCAAGCAGAATTTTACATCTACGAAATCTGAACCAACCCCCATGAAAAAGTTTCAACAGAAATATATATATATATTTCTATAGAATTACGGCAAACGGTAAATTTCTGCAGAAACACTATTCACATAAATATTCTATATACAGAAAGCCAAGCCATATACCCTTTCTATAGAGATAGCTCACGTTTCTACAGAAAGCCGGCACATAAATGTAAATTTTTCTGCAGAAATTCCTCCCTTAACATTTCAATTTAAAAAATTTCCATTAAAAAGTTATGACCATTATTAACCAATCTGATTATAGCTCCAAGACTTGCATTTCAGTTACCAAAAACTACGGACTTCATATTCATACAAATGTTTTAACTAAAAAATATACCCAGAATATTTTGACAAAAATCTGACATTTCATATTCTGACTAAAGATTTCTTGCAAAAAAAAGCAGCTTATAGCCACGGACCATTTCAAGTTGAAATTTCGATCCAACATAAAGGAACTCCCAACCCAGGCTGTTAGAGAAATATTTCTGAAGAAAAACCAATAAACTTTTTTTTCTTTCTGCCATCGTTTGGTTATCATAAGCGAGATTAGAGTGCAGCCTAAAGGGGCTGCAAAGTGGGAACAACAATTTGGTGCATGAAAAGCTTTTGCAAGTATTTACAACAATCGACTCAAGTACATTGTGAAGAACTATATCACAAACATGTACTTACAAGTACTAACAAGATCACCCACTTCACCGCAAGAATATGTGTGTGTATATGGGGGGCCATTTAAAAATCCCTGCATTTATGCGGAAAAAAAATCATTTTTAGTCCAATCTTCTGCATGATTTCACAATTTCCCATTCGTCAATGCAACCACTCAGAAAACACAATACGAGAGCCCATTTTCGCTAAAAAATATTATTTAAAAAGGAGAAATCTTCGCGAGGACCTTATCAGTAAATTGGAAGTTCTGAAGAGAGGCCTAATTATTTCAAATTGATTTTTTGTCATATAATAAGTGAAGTGTTGATATTTTGATCCTTTTTTCAATTCGCATGGAAAATTTAATTTCAATTAATAAATAAGCCGTCATTTAGAGAAATGGCACTTGAAAATACAGCTCACGGTGCATATACATTTTCTCCCTTAATTTCAAGTAGGCCTACTAACATTGTAAAAACAAAAAAAACACATTTTCTAGCAATACTCAGCTTCTGCTGGTTCATTAATTGGCTTTGAACAGAAGTCAATTGGCGTTTTAATTGCATGCCATATAACTGTGGTTAACAAAAGAGTGAACTAGAAAATGAACTGGTCCATACATTGCCCAATTTTGATTAGTTACTCCCACATTTAAAATAATAAAATTAAGCTTTAAAGTGTGTCAAGAGGCAGGTTCATAAAGTACACTCACTAATTTATTGCAAAGGACAATTAAATCAGAGTGAGAATATATTCTCATATCAAACTTTTGCTAACTATACATGTATACTGAAGGGTAAATAAAATCATCAAAACATGTAAAAATATTGCTTGGTCTGCTGGTCAATTCCAATCCTTGGCACAGCATGCAAACGGATCCTGTCTGGTTACCTATAGTTGGCTGACCATGAGCTAAATCTTATCGCTGGTAAGTATTATTTACTTGTTTTTTAAACCAAAATCAAAATCTTTTAAATAATAATAAAAATCAGATTATTATTATTTTTGTAAAGCCATAATTTTTACCCACCCTGTAGGATACAAACATATCACTGAATGATCACAACAAAATGGCACACAAATTTTTCTAAGTTTGCAGAAAACGCATTTTTTTTTGCAGAAAAAAAATTTGCAAATTGTTCATCCTGCAGAAATGTATAAGCTATTTAAAATTCCGTTACAAGCATGATCTGCTTCAGCAAAAATCGTGACCAAACATATTATTGTGCAAAAAATTAGGGCCACTTTTTCTGCAAAAACTTCTGAATTTATAATTCTGAAAAGAAATTCTGCAAAACCGTTTTCAAGTGAATTACAAAATATTATAAAGCTCAATTTTAAATGAACCTAAAATACAATCGAAAACCCCACCTATTTTTTTACCCAATATTAGTATTAACTACCGGTAATACTGAAATAGGGTCAAAAATGACCAATAGTTATGGATTAGTTAGTCCAATACAGTTCCAGCTTATATCGTGCTGTTCCCCTACTAGATGGCGCCTAGCATATCAACTTAAAACTTTGCAAGCGGACTGTATACGATTAAAAAAGTTCGGCCTTAAATTAAATCTCAATTAAATTATAAGAATGCATAATTTGGTGTTTTTAATTTCCCAACAATTGCATTTGCATGCGTTATCCCTTGCCAGATCGCAAATGAAAATTAAACGAAGCGAGCATAATAAACTAGATTCCATCAATATGCCTACATTTTAATTACACTTTTCATTGTATGTATGTAGTGAGACCCCCATAAGAAGACATTACATCTCTAATGTTTCGCTTATGGCTTCTTCATTTTCACTCTATTTTGCTGATAGCTATCGCAAAAATACCATCTTAAAACGTGCATGCAACCAACTAGATAAGATTTTATTGTGCAATATAGATGCACTTGCTATTGAATAAATTAAAATTCATGCACAGAAAACCCCACAATATACAGATTCAATTTGACGCTATTTAGTCATCAGGATAAATTGACGTGACGCCATCTTGTTTTGTAACATATGACGTTCTGTTTGTGCCAATATTGGATAGCAATACATCACCAAAAAGTTTCAAATTATCAAGTTATTGACTGGAAATTACACAACACGTGGCAAAAAGGGCATAGGTCATTGGGAGCGTTCAAATAATACGTAACACAGTTGAAAGAGGGGAAGGGAATTTTGGCACCTTGATAACATTTAATTTCTATTTTTAAGTTGTTTTTCTTTAAATTATAAGGGAAAGAATTTCTGTTAGATGTTAGCAGATTACAATTGTTACATGTACAGTAGTAAAAAGTATATCATTCAAGACCAATTCTGCAGAGGCACATGTTTCTACAAACTTTTCAGCAGCTTTCTGTAGAAATTCGCCAGAATCCTAACTTTTGAAATGCAGCTTACTTTCGATAAGCAGGCGCCCGCCAATTGGAAAATGTATGGATTTATTTGTGCTCCAACGAATATATGGTTTAAAGGAGCATGCAAAATGTTAGTTAAGGAAAGCGTCCATTACTTTTTTTGCAAAAATAAGTGGCGCCATCTACTTATTAAAGTTGATAACTGTCATTCGCTTTTGTCAGTCATCTTAGGAGTTCCCCACACATAATTATTCCATAGAGTAAAAGTGAAGCTATATATGAACACTATCTCTGCATGATTCTTTAATTTCCAGAAATAACTACTAGATGGCGTTTTTGCAATGATTTTATTGACATGGTAGTGTGACGTTATGTATTTTAGACATTGTAATTTTCTGCATTATTGCTTATTTTCCATCCCCTCCTCAACTATTATAAATTTGATTTTATTTTCAAAATAACTCTTAACACAAGAGAGATTTTCCGTTTAAATTTGGCAGAATTCTGTGGAATTTTTCAAATGTCCTAAAAGTTTTTTTGCAAAACAAACGCTATCTCAAGTCATAACCACAGGCCTATATGCACCCTGTAAACCCAAACGCATTTCAGTTTACTTTATATGCAATCCAATTATTTTTCAAGAAAAACTTGCATTTTTATGCAAATTCATCACTGACAAACCTATCGAAACGGAGTAACGGAAATAAACACAAAAATCCCAACTTAATTGTAAATATGAATCTGAATATAATCGTAAATGTATTTATGAGCCAGTCTATGTTGCTATTCAGTAGGAAATGTTTGCCCTGCAAGATTAAATATACAAGAAAGAATGAGAAGAAAAATAAGTCTTTACATTGTGTAAGAATGTTGCCTTTATGTCTAAAGAATAGGACTGATTTTAATTCAATATGAATAAATGGAAAAGCTTTCTCTCATTCTTAGAAAAAGATATTCACAAAATGGAAAATATACATTTAAAATGCAAGTCTGGGTCTGACAATGAAGAAAGAGAGAGAGAGCTTATAAAAGGTCATTCAAAAAAATGAAAATTACATTTATCAGTTTATGTATATGTATAGAAAGTTATGCCCTGTTCAAGAATAGAATGAACTGGGTCAACCAGCATAGGAATATAGCCTACTTTCGATTAGTTTGCTTAGCACCATAACTATACCTATATAGCCAACTTTACTAGCCAATTGTTGATTACTGAATGTAGAAGTAATCAATCTATAAATAAAATGCCATTGATTGCATTTTCCCAGTTATTTCTATACCAACTTTTCTGTTCAACAAAAGAGTGTACCAAGGAATTGAAAGGGTCAATCAGAAAGTCGAACTTGACAGTCTCAATTTAGTTAGTTTGGCAACATGAAGTCAAAAAATTATTTGCAAGGCATACCATGCAGGAATAACTAATCCATGAGTTAAATTGAGAAGACTTGTTTAGTTTCATTAACTTTCCTGTTCAACAAAAGAGTGAACTAGGGAACTTAAATGGACCAATTAGAAAGTAGAAATTGCTTTTCATTAGTCACTTTAGCCGCTTGAAGTCAAATTATCTGCAAATCATATGCAATAATCCTGCAGGAATAACTAATCTATGAGTTGAGTAGAGAAGACCTGCTACGTTACAGCAACTTTCCTATCCAACAAATGAATGAACTTACGAATTTAAATGGATCAATCAGGAAGACGGGAAATTGATTAGTTTCTTGAGCTTCATCAAACCAAATTATCTGCAATCATGTACAATAACCAACCAGGAAAAACTAATCTATGAGCTAGGTAAATAAGATTGGTTACTTTTGCATTTACTTAATTCAAAAAAAGAATGAGTTGGAAAATTAAAATGGAGCTGCTGATTTCTTTTCTGTTCAATAAAAGAATGAACTGGTGATTTTAAATCCATCTTATGTTGAACAGTATACATCATGGCACTTTAAAAAAACACATGCAGGAATTATCAGAAAATTTATATTGAATCTTAAGAGGCTATTTGGCTTTCTTCCTAAACGCATTGGCAAACCACGTTAGGGAAGCACCTGTTTGGCACAAAATAGATTCATGTAATTTAAATGAAATTTAGTGAATTCCCATTTTCAGAGTTTGTAGAAGATCCAATTAAGATATTCAAATGATGCTACCGTACACATTTGTTTCCAGCAAAACACAAAGAATGAAAAAAGTATTGCAAGGAGAATTTACAAAAAAGAAACATTAATAAGCTACTTAATATGCACTGTTCATGTATGTTTGATATGCGAATACACAATACACAGATTTGCCTTTTTTTACTTAAGTGTAAGTAAATTTTATTCAACTGTAGGCCAGGAATCCCATTATGTATATTCTCTTGTCTTTTCCACGATATAAAACATTTTACACAACAATCACATTTTATATTCATACACATACTCATAGAGTTGCTAAACCTAGAAGGAACGTTCGAAAAATCCAGAATCATATAAATATAAAAGAAAAGTATTTTTTCATCAAAAATTGAATAACATCAGTTTTATTCAACTTTAACCTTTATCTTTTATATATTCACATAATATTTTTAGTTAAAGGGGAAGTTTTACTTTAGGGAAAGTTACCTTTAAAAAGTAAGGGAAATGAAAGAGGATATAAATAACGAATTGCTAGCAACTAAAATCAGTATACATGGCATAGCATGACCATGAGTTTAAGGTTATTGCTGACAAAGGGTTACTTATTCGCATTTAATCTAAATAAAGGAAAAACTAACTGCTCTGGTTCTTAAGCACTGTATTAGTAATGTCAATGCAAATCTTTTTTTCATTCAATGCAAATCAAGATTTCAATTTTAAAAATAAATACAAGTTTAGGCAACTTGTTTGATAGATTACAGAACTTGTAGATATCAACGTTTTCTTGGGCAAGTCCAATGATTAGAAATGTTTAAGCCAATTTGCCAGAAAAAAAAATACCAAAAAAGCAGGAAAAATACAAGAACAAGCTCTTTTGGAAACACGAGGGTGTCGAGGTTATGCCATTATTGCTAATGCAAAATTCATGCCAAGTACTATAAGAAGATAATAAACTGGTGTAAAACAATGGGCTTTCCAAATACACACACACAAAAATTATATGTTCAGGTCGGTCCTAGCTTTAGGCAAAACAAAAACTATTACAAGCTTTTCTTGGGATAAATAGTGCACGTGGTCTGAATTCAATTTGTTTTGCTAGAGTCACTGTATCAATTACTGATAATATTAATATGATTAGTCCTAAGTATAGAACCTGCATATACGAAAGGTAAGATCATTGGTAAAGATTAAGTTAATAAATTCAATGTATACAATTTTTACTTTATTCAACTCCCACGCTGCATTTTATAAAACACGATATGTAATGCCTTATCATTGCATCAGACGATGTAATGGTTTTTAAAATATACACATTTGTAGATGGAGAGTCAAGATGGTGTTGAAGGAACAATTTAAACTAGATTATATACAATTTTGCTGTAATTATTTGGCTCTGACCTAAAAATTAACAGTACATGTAACTAAAATACAGGTTTTGAGAAGAAGAAAAAATAATTATTTTAAATAAAGAAACAAATACAAGGATAATGACATTTATATAAAAAAAGGAATCCATTAAAATGGGATTTTTTAATAGAAATTCTGATTTTAAAAAATTGCATAACTTGACATTAGCATTACAATCATCAGGTACCCAAAATGTTCAACTTCTTAAAATATTAACATTACCAGAACATAAGACAAATAGGCAGTATTTGTGTTTGGTCACACTGGCTTTCTCTTTATTGCCATTGATTTAAAAGGGTCAAATAAATTTTAAACAAAATTTTCTATTTTCGCAATCTAAAATACGTTTTTCCAGTCTGAATTTCGTTTTATATAATTTCGTAAATAATTTTACGAAATTTCGCAAATATGAAACATAAATTTCAGCCATTCCCTTGCAGAAATTTGCAAAATAAGATTAAAAAAAGTCCATTTTCATTGCCAATTTTGACTATTTGTCGTGACCAAAAATTCTGCAAACTTAATATTTTCACAATTTATTCGTATACAAATATTAAAATTACCCACATTACAGTTCACATTTGGTGAACCAATAGCTATAGGAACATGTTTAAATTATAATAAAATTTCTACGAAATTTTAAGTATTCCTTTACTTGCTTGTCAACATTTTCATTGCAAATTTTCAAAATCTTTCCTAACCCTATTTTCAAAAGTTTCTTATGTTTCTGCAAAATAATAAAAAATAATACATAATGGTCCATAAATTCCACCTCAAGCAGTCACCAAAATTTTCCAATAGGCCTACCAAGAATACCTAAGCACTTTTTAACTTAATTTGCCATAACTCAAGATCCCCCAACAGGTAAATTTCACTTGTTCAAGTTCACACTTTCAAGAAAAAAAAACCTCACTCCTGCCAATAAAAATATTATTTGCCATAACATTGATTTAGGGTATATTTTAAGCTTCCAAACCCATTCTGAAACTCATCAAAATATATATTACCCCCCACTACCCTCCCTCAACACAATAACACCAGAACAAGTGAGGGGGGCAATATTTTTTATTCCACGTTTAGTGGCTGCCAAACAGGTCTTATATAAGACTTTCTCGAAAATCCATAAATTTCCCAAAAAGCCAAGATTGCCTTTCTTAGCAACTCCAGCACTTCTCTCCATGTACAACATTAGGCCAATTGTAAATTTATGACCTTCAAAAACGTTGGAAAATCATTACCAAAACCTTAAGGCCCTCCTGCGAAGGATTTCAACATTCCGGACGATTAATCGTTCAGAAGATGGCGATATGTAATGGCCTATAACATTCCTCTAAGATTAGGCAAACTCGAGCCCCCAAATGTCGTCCGAAATTGAATATTTGTCAGTCACTTCTTCAGTGGCCAGAACTAACGATGTAACAACTGCTGTAATTACTTTTCAAAATGGTCCAGTATGTATACGTGTAGGCCTATACTGGCACATGCGCCCCCAACTACTTTAGTGATATTAAAAATGAAACTGAAAAATTTCATGTGGCAAAATATGGGTTTTGCCGAAGTGACTTATCACCCTGCATGCGAGCTTAATGGGCTATAACAAGGTGACACGAGTGTTTTATGGTGCCCCTATACTCGTAATAGGGCTTCTCTTGCACAAACAGATCAGCAAAGGGTCCGAGCATTTGTGCTTTCAAAATTCCAGTAAAACTTGGATATTACACGGCTCAACTGCAAATGCCCGCACTAAAACAAACTTTCCCAAATGGAAGGTCAGTGGCAAAATAAATGCCTTGAACCTTTCAGGATGTTATGAATAATGAAAGCTAGATTATAGGTGAACCCAGCCACCCTGAACCGACCACTAATTATGTTTAGAATGGATGCACCTAATATAATTCTAAGATCACGCATAAACAGTTTACAAAATGCCAGATTTGCATGATTATAAAAAAGCCAGGCCTGCCATCTAGCGTCAGTTTTATTGATCGTTCACAGTTAACTGCCTTCAATGGGGGACCTCGAGCTATTCCCAGTAAAAAAAAAAACTTGCAGTTTTTTGAGTTTTTTGCAATTATCAAAAACCTACATAATTTGTACAGTTTTTCTGTAAAAAAAACGTGGAAGTTTCTTATCTACAGTTTTTCTGCAATTTTTCTACAGTTTTTCTGCAATTTTTATACAGTTTTTCTGCAATTTTTCTAGTTTTTCTGCAATTTTTCTAGTTTTTCTGCAATTTTTCTACAGTTTTCTGCAATTTTTCTACCGCTTTTCTGCAATTTAAGACTGCTAACAAACTGCAAAAAAAGTCGGAAAAAAAAAATCAGTTTTTTTATACTGGGTTAGCCATCAGCTGATTTGAATTGTAAAATGGCTCAGCTGTTTACTCTAATTTCACATTAAAACTTTAAACCTCAAATAAGTAACCATGCTCAACAAAAGAGTGAACTGGAAACTAGTCAATCAACAAGTTACTCCAGCATGGTCATATAATGGCTGCATGAATTGTTGTCTGTCAAAGCAAGGTTCGGCTGATGGCTTGGAACCTTCCTTTCAGGCCATGGCAGTATCAGTTATCTAAACAAGCCATTCCAACATTTAATCGATTTTGAAACAAAAATTTGTTGAGGAGAATACAGTTTTTGAAAAAAAACAATTCCAGTTTTTGGAAATTTGCATACTATTTTTCAATTTAATGCTATAAAGTTTAGCTTTTTAATTGAAACCACGCAACCTTCCGTAAAAAATGTACAATATAAGTAAGGCATTAACATGCTATGGTGTCTCCCCCTAGTGGAGAATTACTGAATATAACACACTATAGCAATTTGAAGAAAAAACTGAGCAGTCTATAAAAACAATTAGTGCTCTAAATGAGGCAATAACCCATTGCTTATAACCGTTCAATTACGCTTTTTTCAAATACATGTTTTATGTTCTATAAATTCTTTTCATATTTGCCTTAATTCCTTTTTTATGCCACTATTAAAGTAGTCGAAAATAAAGGAAATGAAAGTGTAATCCGGTTAATTTCTAGCAGTCAGAACAAGCCCATTATCATTTTATTAATCATTTAATGAGAGGGCTTTTTATAACATGCAGAACTTTTGTTCCTACGAACATTTTTTATTATCAATTATTAAAAAAATCACAGATTAGTAGCTGGAATCATAGATAGCTTCCACTGAGAAATTTTAATCAGGAAAAAACATTTTCTAGATACAAAGGGAACTCCCAAATATTTGATAAAAATATCAAGGGGAATGACGTCATAAAATCCAATTTTATTCTCAGATAGGCCTAGTATAATAACATGCCCCTTTATTTGAAACTGCCCGTTTACTAGAGATATACCCGTCAGTTGGAGAATAATTGGTAGGCCTACTATAGTTTGTTAAAAAAAACTATTCTTAGTGTTTCAAGAGAGTCCATCAGCAATAACAAAATGTCCCATTCACCGGCCCATGCACTCATAATTTTTTTTTATCAAAAGTATATTAAGACAATTTCTGTAGTAATTTCGTCTGACGCCATGCAGTTTATTGCCTCGTGTGTGTGTTTTCAATATACTTTTCGAAAACATAACTCGAGGGTCTCTTGTATGCCAATCCAGCTAATAAATGTTGTCTCTATTGAGAGAGATCCCTTGCACAAGTGGTGTCTATACATTGCCAAGCTGTTTCTTTCTATAAAAACCATATAAGAGATACTTATGCGATCGGAAAGACATTATCGTATCCACTGCAAAACTTGGCAAGTTAATTATTTTCAAGAAACTCAGCCTAATTGGCATTTCCCCTTGAAGAGCATGTTGAAAATATGGCTAATCAATACACATTAATATATAGCTGTTATGAATAGCATCACACCGAACTGCTCCTATGTATGCCACTCTCGCTTATACGCATGAATGTTTGCCAGAAAATTGCAAACTTCAAAACTATTGAATAAAAGAGTTAAAAAATACATGAAAAACGCATAAATTGCAGTATTATTGGGGGGGGGGGGGGAGGAGAGAATTTGCACAGCTGTAGCAGCAGCAAGAGCATAATTTGGAAATAGTTTACGTCCCTTAAGTTTACTCTTAAAAAGCTTTACTTACAAAACTTGTGTTGAGGCATTCTGCCCCTTGTGGGGGAAAAAAATTAAAATTGTGTGAATATTCTGCAAAATATTAAAACCGATAAGTACCCAATAGCGCAGCTAGGATATACTGGGGTACCTAAGGAGGGGAGGGGGTGGGGTTACTGACACTATATAGGGTACTATGGTATGGGGGTTAATATAGGGGTTCTGGGGAACAGCAGTCCTCCATCTGCAGCACAGCAGGGGTAGACTCCTATATCATTTTGGATTCAATTGGAAGGGGGGTTTTGAACCCCAACCCCCCCCCTTGCTTACGCCCCTGTAAAGTAGGCCTACGTCATTATAATGAAAACTACATATGCTTTAATGGTTGATTTAAATCGAGGAAACTGAAATGCATCTAGCATGAATTTAGCATAACCAGAAATTTATATAATTTTTGGGTTCCCAGGAATTGGTAATACATGTAACTGGATCTACGTCTAAATTACAATGCACTCATAGCCAATTAAATCAATAATATGATTCTGGTCCTAATAAGAAAATAGATACAAACTGGATTTGCTGATAACATGAATTGCACCTGTTTGGAAATAAATATAAACCAAATTATGAAATGTATATGCATAATTGCAATCTGTGCTGGCCTCATACTCAACTCGATATAATTACAAAGCTTAAACTTAAAATAAATTAATGTTCCCATTATGCTTTGCACTTACTGGCAGCCATCAAGACAGCCAAGATTAAATATATTTAAAGGTTATCCCTGACCAAGACTTATTCACTCGCAGTTAATCAAAAACAAATCAATAACCAACAGCCCTGTTTCTCAAACAACTTCATTTTGAAAAAAAAATGGATTGAAATAAAACAAAAATCTGATTTTTATGCTCACATTTCTTCAGGCTTTTGCTTTTCCAGAAACGTGACTTTCAATTTGGTTTCTTTTAACGGCATACCAAGAATGTGCCAGTGCAGTCTATTGCATTTTAATACAAGCCATAATCATTTTTTGTCGTTTATTCCAGCTGCAGATTACAATAAAAAATAATTGTTTTCGTGTATGCATGCTTGTTTAATACCAAATTAGAAACTGTGATTTCTTTGTCGAAAATGCAGTATAAACCTCTCCTCCCCCCTCCCAATCCCCCATACAAACTGCTAATAACGTACATAAGAAGTTGCAAATTCGTAATGACAGCAATAGACGTGGGGGTAAATGCCTACCGAAGATCTTTTACTCCACTTTTTTTTCCATGGCTAAATGCTAATAATATGTGGCAGCATATGTGTAATATAATTTCACGCACAAACGATGGGCTCCATTATTTAATATGCACTCTGGTTATTTCGTTGATTATATTAAGCAGGAACTTTTAGTGTCTCTGTTCTCAAATCAATTCATAGTTTTTTGTTTAGTCATGGTGAGATTAGTTGATAATGTCAGGTCCCATCAACTGTTACCTTTTTTAATGGAGGTGAAATTCAGATGCAAAATCTGTGTTACTTTTAAGAAGTTTTTTGCTACGGCTGGACATTGAAGACACTTGCTGCCAGAAAAGGGAACAAATCGATGTCGTTAATGAATGTTCATCGGCAAATATCAAATATGCAGCTGTAGTATATCGATCTTGCTCTCATGAAAACATTTCAGGCATATAATCATATAGACATGCTTCATATGCAACTTATTATAGTGCATAGGCGAAGCAGTAGGCCCCTACTAAAGATTTTTAAACACCATTGCTAAATTGAATAACTATTTTCACATTTTAAAATGAAAGTCCCACCTTGTAGCAAGTAATATTTAAATTGTACCCACTTACTAGATATGAATGGCTGTGACATTAATAATTGCAACAGTTTCCGAATTGAATAAATCACGTTTTCCAATTAAGCGCCATTACTTTTTTCACAGATTTCAGCAGACACGGACAGTTGGTGGCGCCCTCTATAAGGCATGCATCCCTACGTGTTTCATGAGAGCTGATGCCTTTTATCCAGTAGAGGGTGCTACAGACTGTCAGTCAAATGGCGCCTACTTGCGCTGTGCATTTTCAACCAAATCCACGTATGGACATTTTATTTATTGTTTGGTGGGCTCAACTCAATGTAATTTCTATGTCTTTCCTAACTTTTCATGCTCTTTTTCCGAGTTCCTACAACCATTTTCTTTCAAAGTGGGACTTTCTTTTTAAAGAAAATATCTGCGTTTAAGATTACTAATACAGCGCTTAAAACACTGGGCAACTAAGTTTTGGATTTTTTCAATAACTGCATGTCATGCTAGCATGAACTTTAGAAAGTTTGGAAGTTGATCTCTATACAGGGTGAGGCATTTAAAATGACATGTGAGTACATTAGATAAACAAAGCATTTGATGAAAAAATGTTGCAGAGAAAAATATTATGCATTTGTAGGGGGACATTTTCATTTTTGTCAAGGTCATTTCAAAGTCAACTTCACTTTTTCCAAAGGACACCTTTAGTTTTTAACACATTTAAGCATAAACGCCGCAAGTCCCATAAGAAGTTCATGCAGTTGCCACTGGAACTTCGTGGCTCTGCATTTCAATGGCAAATATATTGAGATGCCAGTACCATCCCGTGGTCAAAGTCTGAAATACAGAACTGTAGGTATTCCAAAAGAACCACTGGAATGAGGAGGATAATCAATGGCTCTCCCAATCCCACCCCTTCCTTCCCCAAAAAAATTTATAAAATTACTGTTTGTGGCCTCAGAGGAACCATCCCAAAATTTGCCTGGAATCAGTGGTAACATGTTCCAGTGACACCACCCAATGTTATAGTAACAATCGGTTACCACTAATAAACTATTCGGTATATACAGAATTGTCCAAATTTTTTGTGAACCCATAATGTCTATTCAAAATGACGGAAGAGGAATAAAACCGATGTGATACATGCGTTATGATACAGTTTTGAGAGCAGAACACTCATCACACAATCACTTGCTTTGTATCAAAATGGGGAAGAAAAGGGCGCTAAGGGGGGTGCTATGAGCACGCTGAGCATTAGGGAGGGCGAAGACACAGCACATAAATATATAGAAAAAAAAATAAATATGAGCGGTACTCCATACAGATAGAAAAATGATATAATGTGCGTGTATAGGGTCTATGTTGTCGATGATTATTTTATGTCCTATTCTGTTGGTTTCCAAAAATAAAAAGAAAGAAAAAGACAAGATTGATGGATAAAGAAGAAGATGGCCCAGTGAACCACGCCCTAATTCAACTGTGCTGCATAATAATATAATGGGATTCAGAAGTACACAATATAGAGCGATCGATAAACAAGGATAACAAAATGTAACTGGTACAAAAAAATGACAGCAAAAATCTGAAACGATAGTTCAGCTGACAAGTATTTTGTCTGGGCCACTTATCAATTAATTTTGCAGATATTTTGCGAGGCAAAAAAGTCACCCAAAATATGACTCACGAAATTCGGAGTGAATTGCTAACGAGTGCCGAATGTAAATTAGTGCACACAGCACTAAGCGATATATATAACAAAACATTTTTACCATTTAAACTAAAAATATAAAATGAACTATAAAACTAACCATTTCGATGAGTCTTCCAGACCACTTCCAACGATGGATCCAAACTTTTAAACTATCACATTGATGAATCCAATACATGATGCTTGGAAAAACGCACTTTCCAAAATTTAGAACCTGGAATTCAAAAGTAATTTTGTAGAACCTTTACTCCTAAACTAAACATAGTCTAATTGGTTAACTTGATCAAATTTCTTAAATACATGCAAGTACTTCACTGAAAATGACCTAGTTTTGCAAAGTCCATTCAAAAAGTATAAAATAAAGTCTTCCTAAATAATTGAAACTAATTTTAAACTAATCCAAAAAGTTTTAACAAACAACTATAAAGTCGATTATGCCTCCCCAAAAAATAAAAACCATGCAATGTCTAGTTATTTAAAAAAAATAATAAAAAACTACACTTGAAGTATAAATGATGTCATAAGGCTGCAACTTCCCATCATGCTCGAACTGGGATGCATGATGGTCTTGAAGCATTGCATGATGGGAAAGCTCTAACTTTTGACTTCATATCAATGAAAATAGCTGCTTAGAGAATTCTACTTCTGATTTTACTTTTACTAAAAACGACCAAGTTATTTGTGTGAAAAATTGGAAGTTCAAACATTTTTCATTTCTTTTAGTTTAGTTTTTGCAGTAAACCAAAACCTTCAAAATGGCATATAGGGGGTCCCAATAAGACTATAATATAGTCAGCACAAAACAAAAATGAACTAGTGAACTCAAAAGGATTAAAGCTACATCGTGCCCATTTTGGAACAAAATTTTCTACAGGACAGTGCATCTTTAAATTAGTTACTTCACAAAGATGTACCAACTAATTATTTCAATTAACCAATGTAGATTGCTCAAGTCTAGAATAGTGATTTAAGCTGGAATAAACTTAGAAATTACATGTTCTTTTGAAGTCTATTCCCAGCTTAAATCACTAATCTCAAGACTTGAGCAATCCACCCAATGACTGATTTCTTGCCAGTTCACTCTTATTTCGGACAAGGTATAGCACTGTATAGCTATGGTATTTCTATAGAACAAAACAACAACTCGATTTCGTTGCAAATAGGTTTTTTTTATTATTTCCGTGAGCTAAAACACAACAAATGAGCACGCAGACACTATCCTGGCTGCATCCAGGTTTCTCAGTGAGAAATTTCGCACAAACTGGCCCTTGGTCCAAGAAAGAGGGATAAAAGAGAGCAAAAAATAGAAGCAAAAAGTTTGTTTCAGTTTAACCCCCCCAACAAGTAAGAAGCTGAAATTGGGATAAAGGCTATTCTATACGGCAATATAACGTACATGGTATAGGCTATAGTTGAAGTATGGCACAGGCGGTGCGTATACGCCAAGAGATTTATATTTATAACAAGTTTTGGGGAAATTTTATTTTCAAGAAACGAGAAAATATGAAAAACATGGCAAAATTCTTGAAAACAAAGATTAAAAATTTTTATCCAGTTCCAAAACAATATGCACCAAAACACGAAAACTTTAAAAATTTTGCACTGGAAGATAGGTTGGGCAATAAGCAGGAAGAATCAAATGATGTGCTATAATGCGTACAAAATAACTCTGCACAAGTGAAAATTTCACTCCTGATGCATGGCGGGAAATACTGTCTGATTCATATTTCTAATTCTCTGCTGAAAGCCAGTGCAAGTATACGTTAACTACACAAAATTTGAACTTTATTCAGTGTTTCTTCTTGAGCTAAAACACTGGTATTATTGCATCATAATATTTAGTTTTAATAGAAAAAATGCCTGTAAAATTTCACAAATTTGAGTTTTAAATATTGAAATTTTTACTAATCAGAAATGTGTACAATAATTTATTGAGTAAATCAGACAGCAGCCATATCTTATTTTCCAATATTTTTTAAAGCGAAAATTTAATATCTATCTCTATATATCCAAAGATCACATTAAAAAGTGCAAAATTTTAGAAATTAAATAATGACCAGATACAAAAAAAACTTACTTAGTGAGGATCCCTTAATAAAGTATATTTATGCTGATTTTGCTTCAACTGGCAGTGGGAAATATGACGAGAAAACCCATATTTTAGCATATAAATCCCCCATCAGATACAACGTACATGTACTTGTGAAATGTTAAGTTTAAAAATAACAAAATTAGGGATGTACGTGCTTGCCCAAACTAAAGACTAAAGTCCAAACTGCAGAAGTTCTCTCCCAGCCAATGGGAATGCAAAAATAATTAAAAGTTAGAAATGCCCTAAGGCAGATGTGAATTTTGGACTTTTGGTATATTGGACTAATAGGGGTGTCTTTTCTTTTTTGCACAAACTGGAAAAAGCTTGGTAATACATTCTATTTGAAATTATTGAGGAAAAAAAACACTAAACCATATTTCCCACATGTGAATAATTTGGAAACGAAAACTCGGTGGCAAGATTTTTGGCAATTTAATTTGTTTGAACACATTCAATAATATTTGAAATAATAATATAACCGGGGTTAAAGAGCTCCCAATTGCCTAAATTTTGCATTAACCTCACTTGAATCAATTAACAATGTATCAATAATGACATTTGCACATATTAAAACTCTAGTTTTACAGCGAGCCAAATCAGAAAATTTTCCCCTGCCAATTTTCCGATCAAGAAAAAAGAGTTATGTTACATAAGATTTTTTTTGTGGTTTTTTTTTAGGATTTTTTTTCTTAAAAAATAGCAAACTTTAAATTCAAACAATCAAAATAGTTTGCTTTTCATTTCAAGAGGATAGCTGTGCGGTAAAAAAGACCCCAAATTATGTACAAGTGTCAACATGGGTGCAAAGTATAGCGATGTAATTCGCCATATTTTATACTTTTTTTTTTTTTTTTTTTACAAATTCATTCGTCATATTATTGAGAAATGAACAACACATACACAGTATCAAACGGCCACTGTAACTTCATATTTTTACAAGTGATTCATTTTAGTTTTCTCAAATATTTTTACAGACTCTGTTAACTCCGTTTTAAAGTACAAAATGCAGTTAAGTCACAACCCACAGTGCAAATACGCCATGCATTTCTCCAAACCCTTCAAGAAAATGACAAAATTGCTCAATTTCAACAGTGACCTAATATGATACACGCATTTCGCAATATTTAAGAAAATGGGTCCAGCCTTTCTCAAATATGTTAGAAAACCCTGTTAATTTCTGGCCACAACACTAAACCTACCCATACTTTTGAATTAAATTTTAGACAGCAGTGTTGATTAGGAATTACAAGGAAAATAATAATAAATAGCCAAATAGCCCTCAGGCAAGTTAAGCCTTGTATGTAAAGTGACCTTTGAACACAAGTGCCTACATTCTTACCCAGTTTGAAACGATAAGCTATAACAACAAACCCGATTTTCTAATAAATTTTAAGCTTTTCCTACCTCATGAACTTCTATGATTGTAAATTGACCCTTCTGTTCCAAAATGTGTGTTCCCACATGCTTCTGAATCATGATTTTAGCCATTTTTTGAGAGAAATTCCCACAATGAAATCTCAAGCCTGCATCCATTTGCAATTTCTGATGGTGTAACAACGTGGCTTATAGTTATCATGCATAGAATAATAGGCCGTCCATAAATAACGTTTGCAGCTTGGTAAGTGGGTAATAATTTTGCTAAAGTTGACAAATAAAGTGTCACGTGGGTCCTAAAACCAGAAATTTTTGGACGGCCCATAATGATATTTAGCCTTAGCCTTTCTATTTCTATGCATTTACCACGTGGTAATACCTATAATACTGGTATTTAATATTTATAAATAGGGCCTGCTCAAAAATTACCTTCTTAAATTGATGATTTTTCAGGAAAATATTTTAGCTGGCCAATTGGTAAACACAATTAAAAAGGGGAAATACTCTAAAGGGTATTAAAAATGATACAGGAAATAGCAAAACACGTGTCAGCCATGTTATAAAATCAGTTCAAGCTTATAGGGGCAGCCGGCCAGGCATACAAAATTTCGCTTTTCCCACAAGCTCAGGGCAATTTGACCTAATTTTGTATTCTACAAGAACTTCCAAAGTACTGATAAATAATAAACTTTGGTCCTAAAATCTTAAAAAAGGATTATCTTACCAGTAAATTGCGATTCTTTACACGGATACGAAACAACAGCTGTAATCAAAAGAAGCCATTCTAGATCTGCAATACCGACATCTAGCAGTGCAAAAGCACAACTTGTATTTTCCTGGCTCGAAATTTGAATCAGTTTCATCATGTTTTCATTACTTTCTAATAATATTGTTAATGGGGATTCTGGTTGTTTCAGAGAAAGGAAGGGAGAGGGATGTGAAAGGGGGGAGTGAATTGATGCCTGGAATAAAATTTAAAAGGGCCGTCCATAAATTACATTTTTACATCAATTGGTCCTAAATGCCAATTATAAATAAATCAGGTTAAAATTAAATATATTTCCTATCTATATTTGGTAGGAGTGCAAATGGATGCAAAAGTAAACTACTCTCCAACATGTAATTTTGACTTGAGTTTTGAATTTAAAAATGACTATAAACTCCGCGACTTTTCACATTTTTGGATAACTAAAAACATGGTTTAAATTAAAATGTTACGTCTGGTTAACGAAAAAGCAGCAAATTGAGCATTTTCTTGAAGAGTTATAGGAAGTGCCAGCAACAACCAGCAAAATGACCTTCCCAACAAGCAGCAATGTATAGTGGATGTCGCGAGGAACAAGAGCTTCAAGATTTGCAGCAAACATTTCAACAAGCCAGCTGTAGAATAGAGAAAACAGAAAACAATGACGTATACCTTCTTTTATGAGTAATATTAAGAACAATTATTCAAAGAAAAAAATATCAACAAAAAAAGGAACTATGGGTCCTCCGGTAAAATGATAACTGGATGAAGTATCCGATGAGCGAGCATCTGTGACCAAGGAGGCAGGCTGAGATTTTAGCAGAACTTCAGGCAATTTTAAACTTACCGAGATGTTTCAGAAAAACCACAGATTCTCTGCAGTTTTTAAACAGAAAAACTGTGGGAAAAATACAGATGATAAGCTATAAAATACTGCAGCTTAAAGGGCCAGTCCCACCTCACCTCAAGCATTTTTAATTGCAAGAAAGAGAGGACATTTAATTTATAGTTACCATTTGATAGTTATTAATTTTGAAACATGCCAATGTTGACAAGATGGTTGATAGTAGCCATGTTACGAGTCATTTTGTCAATCCCTCTAGTAATAAACTTGATGGTGTACAAGTCTTTGCGTAACAGAGAATGCGCATAACTATTCCACATAGCGATAAAGTAAAGCCAACTTGAACCCCCTTTGCATGCAGCGCCATTCTGCCTGGGTGGGGAACTATTATAAAAATGGCGCATATCATCTTTTTTTTTGGAAACATCGTGATTTCTGAATTACTGTAGGTGAACTGCAATTATTAATACGACTGCCCTTCTTTATTATTATTAATATTCTTATGTCACAAAGTGGGACTGTCCCTTTAACACATGAAAACTACCAGAAAGCCTCAGCATGACAAAAACTGTAGTTTTTACATCAGAAAAAGTTTGACAAACAACGGTTATAATATCAGAATTCAGTAGTGTTTCTGGTATTAAAACTGTAATTTTCTGTACTTCATTGAATCATACTACATAGGAAAAATTTCAGAAAAATTATGATAAAACTGCAGAATATCTGCAATAACTAGGCCTGCTTCAATTTTTTAGCCCAGATATATTTTGGCACATCCATGCAGGGGTTAACACCACCATTAACGTATTAGGCGTAAGTCAGTCAAACCTAGAACATTTTGAAAAATCTCAGCCGAACCAATTGCCACAGATGGGGTGAATAAAAAGCTGCAGAAGTAAACTGAAAATAATAATAATAATAACAACAACAACAACAACAAAAAAGAAAGAAAAAAAAATGATCCAAATGCATCAACAACGTGTCTGCGCTCACTGCGAGTAATGGGCCGATGTTGCCTTTTAAGAAATCGACAAAAAAAAAACAATACACAAAATAAAAGCTTCTGTGAAACTGTACATCCCAAGGTAAATTCCCGTCAAAACATCTCCTTTCGAACCAAGCTCTTGTACAACTGTTGTTCCTCTTCAGCTGCTGCTGCTGGCATGTCCGGTATTCAAATTGCCACATCCGTTTATAACCCTCCTTCCATTATACAATATTTTAAGTGTTCGACATCTTGCACACACACACATTCTTGTTAGCGAAAGAAAAAAAAATAAAATAAAAATAAACCAAAAAACAAACAAGTGCATCTTCTTGAATTCCTCTTCTTTGTCGGAATGCATCGTTAATCTAGGCTACAGTTAACAGCAAACCAAGCTCACTTTAATTTCTCTAGGCAGAAAACAAATGAAAAACAGAATTGTAAATTAAGCAAATATTTGCCCCAAAATTTGTTAATTTAAATTGTATTGTAATGTGGCCAATAATAGCATTGAAATGTTCCCGTAATACGGGCCAAAAAATTTATAACTATATTAAAACCCAACAAAAAAAGCCAAAAACGTATGCCATTGCTAGGGGGATGGAGGGGCTGTGCTCCCCAAAACCTCACGAAAATAATTGGAGTACCATACAAAATATAACAAGTGCCCCCCCCCACCCCATTTGAAAATCCTGGATGTGCCCTTTGCTTGGAATAATTCATGTCACAATGACGTGGCAACTACTCAATGGCTGGCTTGTTAATTCACAGATGCTCTAACTACATGGCACTGAATTCTGCCTTTAATTTGTTGGGTTTTACTATAATGTAATTTAAACAAGATTCAATTGAATACTGAATTCTGCTACACAAACCCTGGCAAGGGCAAATTATTTTAAAATAAAATATTGATTTTTGTCACAGTTATTTTACGAGGGAAAAGGGGGGGGGGAGAGTTATGAGCAGTGTCACGAGCGTAACTTGGGCTAAACAGGGGGGGGAGGGGGGGATGAAGTATGTTTTATTAAGAACAAATCTTTTCCCAACCTGATTTTTCCAAAATAAAATGTGGGAAGGGAACTATTTTTGGCAGTTATTTTAAAGTGAGCCTGGTTAGCCGTTAAGGCCCGGTTCGATGCAGAGTGCGGCATAAAAACAACCGCCAGACGGGGTAAGATGTCATGTCGGGTGAGCTGGAGCTAAAACGAATAATTGTGACGTGCATAGTTCCATTTGTTGGTTTTCTTCAAAACACCATTTTTTAGAAGAAGCATCACACGTGAAATCCTGTAAAAAGAGCATCTTAACAGGTGCAGTGCCTCCTATTCATGAGGTAAAATCAGTTCTGCAGGCCCACACACCACACGAGGCTTGTTTCTTCATGACACAGAAGCACCTCAGAGATGCCCCAAATCACTGCAGTTTTATTTTATATTATTATTATTATTATTATTTTACTTCCCCTTCTCTGGACGTTTGAAGGGGAAAGGCAGCACGATAGTTTTTGTGTCAGAAGTTGGATTTTCCTGTTGTTGCCAGAGATAGAGAGAGAAGAGAGAGGAGTGATGATGAACAACGTATTTTTTTTAGACAAAATGTTACCAAGGTGGATTAACGGATAAAATAAGGTGAAAAGGCATTCAATCCATCAACGATGATTTAGAGAAGATCGAGGGAGTAAAGGATTACGTGAGTTACGGGACCGAGACTGGTCTGCGGCGCACTTTCAACCAATGTTAGCCGGCATGAATGTCCATGACGGGCTGTCCAGAACCGTCGTAAATGGGGGAGCCTTGGGCATTTGCTAGTCCGTGATGTCCCATTGGCCCATGGGCCATCATCATACCGTGAGGATGACCCGGTATAAGCATGGCTTGTGAGTGGACAGGAGAGCGGAGCTGCGACATCTGGGAATAGCCGCCCACGGCGCCCATACCCATCGAGGCGTCTGCACTGAGGTTGTGCATCCCTGAAAATGGTCAAAAAAATTCGTATTAGTGATATGGAATAGTATTAGTTTAAAGTTATAACCCTTTCCCGCTGCTAGGATATGCCAAATTATTAGTGACAGAGGCACAGGTTCATCCTCACACCCGGTATATGCCACCAGCAGGATTGGTTTTTTTTGAAGGGGAAGGGGGGCTAGATCATAACTATTATTCGAGCAAAAACTAAAATAGTGTAGAAATAGAAATTTCATGGAATTGGGGGGGGGGGGGGGGGGGGGG
>JAQIXP010000751.1:0-22789 GCA_034700285.1 Proteroiulus fuscus
GTTTTAGCGTTTTGCTTGTATCCTATGATAGTTAAGAACTACTTGTAAACTGGATGAATCCACGTATGACAGGGTAATAACGCCAAAATACGCCTGTTGTCAGAAAGACAACTATATAGTTCTGTCTGTCAGGTATGTAACCTTCCTATGAACACTCGCCAGTAAAGGGGGGCACTTACAAGTCAGTTTCATTATTTTGGAGTTGAATGATTTAAGAAAATGCTGGAAAAATAAATTGGATAAGTTTTTAACAATTTTGAACAATTACACTGTACTGTAAATAACTTTTAATTATCAAGTAGTAAAAGAAATAGGGATGGTCTATGAATTGTCTGGATAACAATCCCCATAACATTCGATGCATTATAATACAGTGCATGGCCTGAATGTATGTGTATTGGAAGTATAGTAAGTGCCATGTAGGCCTACATGGTTTTAGTTTCATCTAAATCTGAGTCATCCAGAAGTGTGATTCATTCCACTCCCTTCATGCTACCCTCGTTGAGCTATACATGTATACTCAATTACAATATGAGTACATGTACTGCATATCCACCCTGTGTATCTGGCACACATTATTTTTCTTAATTTTGTATTAATTTGAAACCACGACTATGCTGTATCTGTCCATAATAAGACATTTTTCTTATTACGTGTACATATGTAGTGTTACTGCAATAGATAAGTGTCAATGTACATGTACATGTAATTCATAGCCTGCATCACGATTCACGACATGTGCACTTATATGAAAAATGCTGATGACTTTTACACATTTTCTATATTTTCATTTTTTTCTGATTGATAACCCATTAACTAAAACTGACTGGTATCTCAGGTAGGCCTACTGATGCATTAATTAGAATTATCCTTTTAAATGTGCTGACATTAAGAAAGGAAAAGTATTGCGATTTCTATCAAAAATATTTTGTAAACAGGCTTTGTTTCATTTGTTTTTAAAAAAACCAGTCATTTTCCAAATATAGCTGCATGTAATACGATCATGTAATTAGAAAAAAAACTAGTAGGCCTATATTCTTTAATCCTCTAAAGTAGGCCTACATTACTGACTAAAATTGTTTGTTTGTAATTTTGTTAAAAAAAAAGTTCAATTATATGCAACACATTTTGCAGAAAAATATTTTCATAAAAAGAAACGCATTTAATAATCTAAAAAATTGATATGTTAATGAGCACACTATATACTAGGCTTATATTGAATCGATTTATTTTCTACGTGTTTTCATGCCACTTATTTTTATATTTCACATTCAGCTGTTTGAATAGTAATTTATGTAATGTTTTTCTGTTTGCTTTCAGGCGTTTGGAAATGCAAAAACAGCCCACAATAACAATTCCAGTCGCTTTGGGAAATTCATCCAAGTCAATTACAAAGAAAATGGCATGGTTCATGGGTAAGTCACCTTTTACCACGGAGTATATATATATAAATCATCATTAGAATAAATGTCGTATATGTTGCCAATTTACACGATGGTATTAACGTTGGTGGTTAGTGCTCGAAATGGTTGCATTTGGGAACATTCCAGCATTTATATATATCTTTACAGGATTATAGCTTCGAGTTGAGCTATAGTACTATACACATATGTTTATTCAAGTAAAGGCAATCCAAAAATATTTTTTCCTTGCTCCTTTGAGTTCTCTTCACCTTCTCGGTTACGATTAATATTTTGCAGATTTTAAAAAAGGAAAACTATACATGTTGGATTTCAAGCATTAGCTTTATGTGCAAACGACTTATAGACTCTTATTTTTGGATTTGTAGGCCTATATATATTACTCCTCTAAAATCTAATTTGGTAAAGGGCAATGATCACCTCCTTAAATATCTTTGTGTATATGTTACGGTAATTTATTTAGTGTACCCTATAGGGGCCAGTAAACATTGAATAAATTATATTGCATATATTATATAGTATAGCCTACAGATATAAGAACTAACGTATACACATGCTGAGTACACTTGAATGGACAATATTGAATGCATATTATCAATATTATCTTTGTTTAAATAAAATAGGAAGGGTAATAGATATCAAACATGGTCCATATGTATCTATCTTATCTGATATCCTATATATACATATGATGTGATGCACAACTATATAATGAACTTTATAAAGTGTTAACAAATGAAGATATATCCAGCTTCATCGATAGTTAATCAAGGTAACAGTTGGCCAGGTTTTAGAAAGTTTTGTATGAAATAATGGCTAAAAATGTAGAGTGCAAACGAGTATTTTTAAAATTTTTAGAAAATGATTTAACACTCTGGGATTAACAATAATTGTTTGTCTAAAAATTGGACTCATGACTTCAATGTGAATTAACGTTGATGATAAACTCGGTCGGAATTAGGTTTGCCTTGAAATGATAATTTAAGACGAGAGGAGAGTCCTGACAGTTATTATCTTCTTATATTTTACAGGATATAAGCCGTTTTTAGAAATGTCCCCGTCACACAGAAAAGCATTTAACCAACAAACCATTTTGCAGCAAGGGCAAACCAAGTGCATTTTTGAATTTCTAAATGCGTATAAATCCTTGCAAGGTTTTGGCACTGAAATATTAAATTTTTTGAATGAATCACTCCAGTTTGAGAAATGGGACCTTATGCTGATATTTGTGAATTGTATCCCATTTATGGTTCCAAATGCAACATAGGCCCCCTCTATAGGTACTGGGGTATGTACATTTCCAGAGGCTTGAAAACAATTAGCATTAACAAGGCTTATTGGCTTCATTCCCAACTGATTCAGTATTTAATTGAAATTGGCTTCTTGGTTTCCGGTCGGTTTATGGAGGGTGTCATTTCCAACTGAATGTTATTTTTATCAATTTGTTTTACATGAGCCAACATTCACAGGATTTATGTATATCAGGGGCTGCATGCTGATATGATTCGTAGGCCTACTTTGAATTGTATTCATCGTTAGAGCACAGGCGGAAGAACTTATTATTAAGAAAATTGGAGGCGATTAGTTATGGTGAAATAATCACAAATTGATAGGGCAATTTAATAACTTTCATTAAATTATAATTTTTGTGATGATGCATAAACTGAAACACTCACCTCATACTAAGGTCATAATATACTTGCATGACGTTTAATGACTTTCAGTTATTGAGAAGAATGCCTTTTTTATTTCTTCATTTTTATTAGTAGCCTACGTTTTTCATCATTTTTTGAATCTTATTAGGCCTATAATTTGTTGAAAAATTACCATACTTATAGCTTATTTCATATATGTTTAGGTGCCTTGTATACATATCCGCATGGCTGCAGGTTTATTGCTCAGAGAACAAACCTACGCTGGAATTTGATAATTGTGCCTCACTTCGCAGGCACAATTATCAAAGTCCAGCGTTGGTTTGTTCTCTGAGCAATTAACGAGCTAGCCATTTGCGATATTGCATATTATATACCGGTAGCTTTTTTTTTCGTATTGTTCTGCGGGTCCAAAGATCATTTTTGAAAAATGTCTTTGGATTGATTTTCTATTGTTCTTTTGGCAGGTTTTTCTCGCTAAGAGCAAACCCAAAGAACAATAGAAAAAAAAGCTACCAGTGTATAAATATATTTATTACCTTACCTGCATATTTTAGGTAGAATGCCTATAGGCACATGCCCAATAATATAAACTTTGTAGTTTGTATAGGCCTACTTCCATTTTCTAATTTTCTTATTTTTTTTTTAAATTCAAATTAATGCATGTGTAGGCCTATATATCATATCAAATATCGTCCTACAAAAAATTACAGGCATTCTCGTTATGCATAATGAAACAAGCTTTCGCCTTATAGGATCTACATGTATTATAAGTTAAATACAATGTAGAACAAAATTTGATAAACTACGAGCATATGATCCAATATATAAAAATAACCACAAGCAGGTTGGCCACCTGATGCATAAACCTAGAGAGCCTATATGCCTAAGTTATTTTATCAATATAATAATTGTATTTTGGCTAAAATCCTACTAAACCCCTTATATAATCAAAAAAGTTAATAGTTTTTTATCGGGAATATATATTTTGATATAAGTTTTTATTCCATGTAGTTTGGAAAACAGAATGTGGTAGGGATTGATCATATAGGGCCTATAAAAGGATTTTTTTTATATTTTGAATAAAACCTATTGGTCGATATTATTTTGAGATTGATGCTGGCATAATTTATGAATAAGAAAAGTGAAAATCCTTAAATTAATTGCTCTTGGTAAGCATATTTTCAGCAGCAGAATTCAAAAAAGTAACGTTTTGACTTGGCATCATCAAAAGCCTAGCAAAATTTGGCAAACTTTTAAAATATGATAGCTTAAGTGTTTGCGAAAGCAGGCTGTCAGACATGTCTTACTATCGTTTAAAATGCTGTTTTCAATTACAAATTGGCAGTTTGTATTGTAAAGGGGTGTACAAAAATTCCTGAGCTCATGTTATTATGGTCTACTGTATTTTTCGAAAATAATCATTAAGCATATCGGGCAATGTTTCTTTACTATGGTGAGCCTACACTTATATATTGCGTTATCTAGCTGGAAATTAATTTATATCATTGTTTAGAGCCCATTCCTTTCAAAATAAATAGAGCTTTATTTTGTAAACAAGACTACAATAATATACTGTACGGCACATAAAACGAAGAAAGCTGTGTTGAACTAAATGCAAAACTACAAAAACAAATTAATGCAAGTAGGAAATCAGGATAAATTTGATAAATTGTAAATTACAATTTAAACTGGCTTGCTCAAGTAACATATGAATTTTAAATTTGAATTACTATCACTTTTATTTTGGATTAACTTACTAGGGACAAGGTTTTGCCTGTTTTTTAGCAGATAATGTCACTAATATTTAATCAGGAACAAGTTTTTAATTATTTAAATGGCAAGAAATGGCGACGAGAAAGCGTAACAAACATCTTTTTTTTTTAATTTGAGAAATGAAATTCTTGTTTTCTGGTAGTGGTTTATATATTGGTTTTCAATTGTGCACTATGTTTAAAGTACAGTGTACAATTTTTTTAGTTAAATGAATGACATAAGAAACATTTCACAGTACTGGGTGAAATTTCATGTGCAAAATTTCTTATCAAAGAATGTAGCGTGAGTTAACTTATGGTAGTACCGTAGTACTAAAACATGTTATTGTCTACACAAATTTGTAAACTGCACGGAAGCCGTATGTATACTCGTATAGTGTAGTCCTAATTTTGAAATAATGTTGTCAGTACTAATACAAACCAAATTTATACAAATGAGTTTGAAGAGTATTTCTGAAAATATTTATATTCAAGTCTTGATACATTTGTTGCTGTTAGAACATCAACTTTTTTGTAGTGAGCCCTGCACAGGAGAAAGTTAATGATATAGGTCATAATTTAGACCATGATAACACAGTAGAACAAACTAACCTAATCTATGGTTTTTTTTTATCTGAAGAAATTTTTCATCCTATAGCATAGAAATCTGTCATGAACTTTTCATTTCACAAGCAGAAATTATATTATTGGTAACCTAACCCTTTGCATGTAGTTTTAATTAAATTTTTGCGGGGCTTATGTTTATGTTGGAAATTACTTGGTGACATGCCTACCCTTTTCATTTTGTTAAAAGAAAATAAAGATTCTTGCCAACGGTTTCATCAGATGTTACTGACAGCTGTCATTTAGGCTGTCTGCTTTGAAAATCCTTTTACTGTGAAATAATAAGCTTTGTCGAGAAATCTACTGAGAGCTTTATTGAACTTAAACAATTCTATAAACTGCAAAAAACTTGTTACATTTACACGCTTTTAGCCTGTGAACTCACTGATGTTTTACTTGAATTCCTTTTAAAGTTTACAATGCTTTTAAATGAATAATTTTTTGCATATTTTAACAAACGAAAAAAAAACTGTGGTGGAAGGCACACTGAACATTTTTTTATGTTTATGTAATTTTTGCAATTTGCAATATAACTATAAGAAATAACACAAATAATTGCTTTACTTGCAAATAATAGGCTAAATTGAAAAAAAAATTGTCATACAAGCTGGTGTTAGTTGCACCTGAATGTTTAGAACCTGACATAATTTTGCAGGCATAGATAAAATGAATTTTGCATTATCCTGAAATGTGTGCACTTTTCTAATCCACAGTGACATTGAAAGCTGCTCCATCTTTGTAATTTGTTTTTTTTAATTTAAATTCCTGGAAAATAATTCAGTACATGAGCATAATCCTAGTAAAATTTTGCATTTCTTGCCTCCTGAATAGGATTTGAAACATTTGCTCTTGATATTAGGATTTGCATCTATGAATCATCAAGAAATTTCTGGCCATATACTAGGCACCAAGACGTCTGTGTGTGTGTGGCATATTGCATATTGTAGAAAAAATATTTTTTTCAGCTTAAAACTCGTGGTTGAATGTGACGATAGGTTAAAGGGTTTCCTAAAAAGTAATCTCTGTTTGCTTGACAACGAACAGCTTCTTCCGTTCAAATGTTGTTATAGCAACCAGAAGTGATGAAGACTGGAATATAACCACCATCAGTTTCCTTGCATGTAGTCCAATGTGGCTGGAAATAGAAACGTAGAAAATCAATAAAATTCTCTGGAAATTAACTTTGAAGGGCATGTCACTGAATCCGTCACGTAAACAACAATACATTTATGTGGGGCATTCATGTGATGAATGAACCATACCTGCTTGGATTAGAAAGATTTAATACCCGATGAAAACCTTTTAGGAAACTTACCTCCACGCACGATGAGCTGACTGATACATACCTTAAATATGTTCCATTGCAAATAAGCAATAGTTTAGACGAAGGAAAAACACTTTTGCTTTAAAAGCGTTCCGAGGCCATATGGTGCTTGAAACTGTTTACAATATAATTAATAGGTTTGGATACACTAAAGAAACACAGAACAATAAAATAACAGGGGAAAATTACACATTTAAACAAGTGATTGATTGGAGCATGTTTGTGTAAAAGTCTCAGCAACCAAATTTCAACATTGAGTGCCGAGGCTTCAGTATTTGACTTCAATATATAAACTTAGTCTTGATTCAATTATTTATTATTTAGTTAGGGGGACACTTAACGCCCGTAATATGAATTTTTGTGACCCGAAATGTGTTAGCACTACAGTCTTGGTTTTGGTAGTTTGATGATTATGTTTTTTTTTTTTTTTAAATTTGCACTGTATTAAAACAAAGACTAATAGCTGTCTTGTGTTTCGTGTTTTCAATAATTCTATTTTAAGTGATCAATTTAATTTCTAAATTGAAACGTAATTTTTTTTTAAAGAGCTGTTGTGCAGAAGTATCTCTTGGAAAAATCACGCATTGTTTCGCAGGCAAAAAAGGAAAGGAATTACCACGTTTTCTATTATTTACTTGCCGGAGCAAATGATGAGGAGAGAGCTACTTTGCAACTGCGTCGCCCTCAAGACTACCACTACTTGAATCAGGTACTTGTGCAGTTGCTGATATGTTTGCATATTTGCTTTACCCCATGAGTAATTACTATGATCAATTCTGTCACTGGGCAAAGCATTCCTTGGATTATTTATGATAATAAATAATATATTATATATTATTAATAATATATTTTGCAGAGTGGGTCTTATACACTTGAAGGCGTGGATGAAGTTTATGAATTCACACGACTGAAGCAATCCATGGAGATGGTAGGATTTTCCGAACAAAGACAGAAAAGGTAATTTTAATTATATTCGCTATTAGTGTCCTCAGCTCAAAATTTAGCAAAATGATAATAATTAAGAATTGTGTTATTTTTTAAAAATATGGAGATCGATATTGTCTTATTGAAAGTGATCGCAATGTAATTAGATGGAATGGATAATCTGCATCTAATTATCTACCGTAAATTATGCTTATGATAAAAATGTGTCTCTAAGTATTAAGTCAATCATTTAAAAATACCAATATGACACATTTGCTTAGAACTAGCACTGCTGTCCCTCCATAATTTAAATGTAAATACTTTTTGGGATCCATTGACATTCCCCGCTCTACAAAAGTTAATAATTTAAAGGGATTTGTGAATAACAGAATTTATTATTTCTTCCGTTAGGCTATTTGCGGTCTTGTCTGCTGTGTTGCTCTTAGGAAACATTGAATTTGCAAAGGTAACTAGGTCCTATTTTTGTATATGCTGCTATTTACATTGTATTCACCATTTAAACTGTTCGCATTTGCTTTCTTGTGTTCCATACAATGTTATGAATTTTATTTATTTAGAAATCCACCTATCATCATGACGAAGCTGTTTTAGTTAAAAATCCTGATCTAGTCACTATCATTTCTTCTTTGCTAAAGGTAAATGGGCTTTTCTTTCCTTGATGATATGGAAAACTGCACCATATGAAACTGCCAGTTTTCTAATGATTAATAATATATAATCACAATGAAATATGCATAAAAAGTAATCGTTATATAACGGCTGGGATAATATATCTTTAAATCGAGAAAGTTAGGGTAATTCATGTAAATGCAGGTACTTCTGGTATTTTAGAGTTAAAAGCTGAATGGAGGGTTGAGTGGGGTAACGTTCTGAACAACTATTTTTGAATACCTGTAAACGTTAATGGTTATTCTACTGTTTTAGGTTAAGGAAGAAACATTAATGTCTGCCTTAACTACCAAAAAAGCCAGAATTTCTGGCGAAACACTAGTCATCAACTACAAATTGCAAGAGGTATTTGTCCTGCTCAACGTCAACCATTTTCCAGCGTATCATTTTTATTTTAAATTATATTTTGTTTCATTTTTAGGCACAAGCTGCCAGAGATGCTTTGGCTAAATGTCTATATGGTGCCCTTTTTGATTGGATCGTCTTACAACTTAATCACGCTTTGCTTTCAAAAAAAGCATCACAGGATCATAGCGTAAATGTTACTCCGGTTCTTTTACCCAGTTTGGTCAACGCAATATTTATATATTTGGAATTAAACAAGCTCTTCTTGGCATCTCCAGGGTCAGTCGATAGGAGTTCTGGATATATTTGGTTTTGAAGATTTCGGAGTTCAAAATAGTTTTGAACAATTTTGCATCAATTTTGCAAACGAACATCTTCAGTACTATTTTAACCAGCATGTGTTCAAGTATGAACAGGTAATGACTATTGAGACATTGTTATGATTGTTGTTAACAGGAGAAAAATAGTTTAATTGTTTATTTTTTTTAAACGGAATTTTCCCATTATAGGAAGAGTACAAACGTGAAGGAATAAAATGGAAAATTATAGATTTTATGGATAACACTGGATGCCTTAATTTAATTGAAGGCAAACCAAATGGTCTTCTATGTATTCTTGATGATCAGTGCAAGTGAGTTTGTAAAGCAATTATCCTATCAATGTTCTAGCTTATATTTTTTTACGAATTCTTCTTGCATTTCTGTCAATTGTTAGTTTTCCTGGTGCAACAAACGAGACTCTTCTTCAAAAGTTTAACAGCGAACATAAAGACAACGAATTTTATGAAGTTCCCCAAAGACGTGATCATGGTTTTGCCATTAAACATTATGCTGGAAAAGTAAAGTATAATGTGAAGGTAAGAAGTGTTGATAATCGTCAAATCTTGCTTTCATTTTCTGTTTCTTTATTTGCTCTTGAAATTTATATTTACGATGAAATTATATGTTATGTTTGATTTAGGATTTCCGAGAGAAAAATCTAGACCTTATGCGGCAAGATATTGTCAGTGTCTTGAAAAATAGTAGCATGGTGTTTGTTCGTGAGTTGGTTGGAGGAGATCCCGTGGCTGTGTTTCGTTGGGCCATCCTGAGAGCATTCATTCGGGCACATTTTGCATTTTTGCAAGCTGGCCAAAGGCATCGAGAGCAAGGCATGTTGATTTATTAAATGAGAAATAAGCATATTGGTGAAAAGGAAGTTATTTATTCAATCAAAGAGTTTGGCAATCTTAAATAAAAAAGATTTTCTATTGAAATAGGAACACGCCCCGTACAAAGAAACCAAATTTATCGCTTCAAAAAACCTAATCCGAGCGAAAATTTACCCAAGTAAGTCATTTATTGGATTTTTCGCAAGCAAATTTTTCTGATTTCGTGTTTGTCTGATCAACTTTAAATACTGCAATTTGAATAGCAATCACGGTAAAAATGGAGGTCGTAGGCAAAGTGGTAGCCGTCGTCCATTTACGGACGTGCATAATAATCAAGTAGACGGTGAAAAGCATTGCGAGAACGGAGTAAACGAGGATAGTCTGAATTCAAACTTTCAAAAACTAGAGGGATTTTTGGACTCAGATCTTGACTTTGAACGTGCCAACAAAATTCTACAGTAAGTGCTTGCCATTTTCTTGTGCACACTTGAGGTTAAATATGTGTGCTTGTGTTATAACAAGCTAAATACGTTTCTTATTTTAGGAGAAGTAAAAATTATAGACCAAGAGGAAGGTTTTATGGGGTAAGTTATAAAGAAGTATTTTAGCTTTTTAGAGCTACACTTACAATGAATATTAATGTTTATTGTTATTATTTTAGGTACTGAAAAATCTGCAGAGTGTCAAAACTTTAGCTGGTAAAACTCAAACAGCCGCTCCAGCAAGAGGACTTAGGAAGCAACCACCAACTGTCAGCGCACAATTCCAGGTAGGAATGAGTATTTCAAATAAAATCTTATTCAATCATATTTCAATAAATTTTTTGAGTTGTTTTTTATTTTTTTTTTATCTCACAGCATTCCTTAATTCTGTTAATGGAAACGTTAAATGACGCAAGTCCGTTTTTTGTAAGATGCATCAAATCAAACGCGGAAAAGGTTTACAAGCATTCTTATTTTGATACTTCTCGTATTTAAACTGCATTATTAATTCAAGTCATTTTCCAATTATCATCATCACTTCTAGGTTCCTAATAAGTTTGACGAAGAGATTGTCCTGCGCCAATTGCGGTACACTGGGATGCTGGAAACTGTCAGGATTCGTCAGTCAGGCTATAATGTCAGACTAACATTTGATGTATGAAATTTATAATTACTGCTTTTTGTGATCATGGATTTCTTTTCGGACATTTTAACATCTAACCACTTATTTCAGGAGTTTATTCAAGTGTACCGTATTTTATTGCCAAAGGGATTACTAAGCTCTCAAAGTGATGTTCGCAATTTTTTGCTTACGTTGAATTTGAACAGAGACAACTATCAAATTGGAAAAACTAAGGTGTGTTTTTCTTGTGTTTTAATTTTGTATATCATCTGCATAAGTATTTGCACAAACAGAATGAACAAAACTTTACTCTTATTTTCCAAATTAGGTATTCTTGAGGGAAAGTGAAAAGATGAAGCTAGATCTACGATTGCACCAAGGTATTTTGGACCGAATCGTGAGAATTCAAAGATGGTATCGAGTGATTCTGGAAAGGAGAGCATTTCTCAGATTACGATCTTGTGTCTTGGGACTGCAGGTATTTTTTTAAACTGAAAACTGTCATTAATAAACCTTTTAAAAATAGAGGCAGTGTCAATTTTTAATTACCGTAAAATATATTTCAGTGGATTTTTATATGTGAATCAAAACTGTTTTGTTTCAGTCTTATGCTAGGAGGTATTTATCTCAAAAGTATTTTGCTCAATTGAAAGAGCATTGGCTTGCTGCTGTCAGAATTCAAGCTTGTTGGAGAGGCTATCGTGAGCGTAGCAAATACGACATGCTACGTCGAGGCGTTGTTTTCGTTCAGAGTTGCTTCAGAGGGTTCCGGGCTCGTGTCAGGTACTTTTTTCGTAGTACATTTAATTGTAATTATTTTTTTCTCTCTTAATTAAAGATGAAAAATTCAATTAGAATGGTGAATGTGATTTTTTAAATTTTATTTTACAGGTATAAAGAACTTCGTGACGAGAGAGAAAAGTTGAGGGAAGAAAGACGATTAAGTGAACTTAGTTGTAAACGAGCAGATATTACCGATCATACATCTTCCCAAAATGATGAAGCATTTGTTTCCAAAGAAAGCAGTCAAGAAGAACTGGAAAATGATCGACTGTATGGACTAGAACATTTAGCTGTGCCAAAAGAACACAGAGACTCTGAAGAGTTAGTTAATCTGTAAAATGAAATGTTATGAATCAACGTTATGCTGAAAACCATTCATCTCACTCCCTTTATAATAAAAATATAGAAGCAGTGGAATTCAGGAAGACTCAGAAGCGGAGAGCATGACTTCGGAGCCAGTGCGCAGGAAATCCGTACCGCCCAATGAATTGTCACCACCCATTTCACCAGTTTCTGCTCAAGAATCTCAATCGCCCACTTCTACTGTGATATTTGAATGCCAAGAGGCTCCAATATTGAAACCCAGGCAATCTATGTAAATATTATATTTTGATACTTTACAAAGTGTCTTTTTTCTTGGTGCAAGAATTAAGCTTGAATATTGGAATTTTGATATTTGACAGTGATTTGCCAATAAGAACGCCTCAGAATATTACAGATGATCTGGTAAAAAAGCCAATAAAGAAGGTTAAAAAATGTTTTAGTATTTGAGTTTTCGGAATTTTTTTCTTGTAATTAACCGGACTAATATCTTAAAACTTGTATGCTTAGTTATCAATAAAACGAAGTAAGTCTGCTAGGGCTACTAATGGAAGCGATGTACCCTACGTTCCCAGAAACAAAATGGTAAATGATTGATTCACTATGGGGCGTTAATCATAGTTAATTATATTTGTAAGTTTGCATAAACATTTTTTTTACAGGACAAACTCCCTTCCAAAGTTCCATCAGTTTCTGATTTGGCAAAGGAACCCGACTTGAGTAACAGAGTTAAGAGCGAGGAGCTCATGCCTAACCGTAACCCATTTCATCGAGCAAAACGTCATCTGAAGGGAGCAATGGAATGTAAATATTGTGTGGTTATTACCTTTATCGCATGTATATCCTCGTTTAAAGTTTCTTAAGTAGGTTAACATGACCTTCATGATTAGTTTTAGGGAAGAAAAATAAGACTCATACTAACGGCGATGAAAGTGATGAATCTGGGGGTGAAGATAGCCCTGTAATTGCAAACCTTACACCTACTGATACTCCAGAGCAGAGTCCTGTTGAACGTTAGTATTGTACTTTTTCTAAAGAGGGGCTAGCCATTTTGCAATTTGTCGAACTAGGATCCTGGGTTCCGTTCCCGGGCTCTACTGTTATGACTATGATTTCGTGGTGCCCATAATTTTTTCAGGTGCTAATGATAGGACAATTCCCAAAAACTTCTCTTAACCTCGAAAAACATAACAATAAAGAGTCCATGAAGCCCTTAATTACTTCCCCATTCCTACCGCGAATGCATTCTTTATGTGCATTTAGTTTGTATTTGTAATCCACATTTTGATAATAATTTTAGCTGAATCGGTCGTGAAGAAGTTTGAGGCTTACTCATATCCCATGCCCACTCCAATTGTTCGGAATGTCGAGCACGCACTGTCCATATCGACGTATACTCCTGTGTCCGCCCAGCAGTCACCACATAATTTTAAGCAAATCAACAGGGTTTCTAAAGCTGATGTTTGTCTGGCATGTGAAAAAACAATGGTGACCACGCTATTTGGAAATCATGGGTATCGTTGTACTGGTGAGCTTTCCATTGTTTTTGATCTTTATATGCACGAAGTGCCTAGATACCGGTATTGTATTATTTTCTGACTTTTAAAAGAAGTATTGATATTACATGTATATACTCTCTCATTTGGTTTAGAGTGTAATCTCTTGGCACATCCTCGCTGTGTTCAGCAAGCAAACAAATGGACTTGTGGCCAGAGGAAACCAGCACGCCGACCAACGATTACCAGGATCGATCTACCACCCTCCGGAAAATGGAACGTCACACGCACGATGGAATATTCGGATCGAACCGATCAAGTCATTTCCGATGCTATGGAACTGCGTAACATGGATGAATTCATTTCACGAAAAGTAGGCGTTTAACTGTTTCTTTTATTTTATTTTACTTACGTGTGTATTACATTTTATGTGTAATTGTATTGTTTTAGCTATATCAAATGGAAGAAGCTGGTGGCAAGCGAGACACCATTGCTGATGTTGTATTTAAGAGAGCACTAAAAGAGTTCAAATCACATCTAATAAGCACTTATTCCGTCGCAGGACGAGTAGGGAAATCTTTCAGTTTTATCATTGTACAGAAATCGTTACGGAATGTATTATTAGACTCTTTTATTTTTTGCCATTTCTAGAAAGGCCAACTTTGTATTAAATACAGAGATCTCATCACCACATTTGAAAACATCATGGACAATGTGTGTAGGCAGGAGCAAAGTAGCGCCTCATTTCCTGTGACTATGGGTGTTAATGCTTTCCGTGGCTTTTTGAACGAATTTGTTTCGCACCAGAGAACAGAAGAAAAACCAAAGGCAAAATCAAAAAAAGAAAAGCGGAAAAAAGTTGATCAAGTGATGGTACACATTTGGAACTTCCATTTTTCAAATTGTTTAATATTTCCTGTAAAATTAACTCAAACCTAATGGAATCCTTTTTATTAACAAACTGGTCGTTATTTTTCAGAATCATTGTGGTCATCCCTTCATTCTGGTAGCGTTCAACATTCCAACTGAGTGCGAAATATGTAGATCATTTATGTGGCTCATGGAAAAAGGGCTCGTCTGCCAAAGTAATTAACTGTTTTATCAAATATTTGTGATGTTTTATACTATCCTTAGTATGTTTGAAGTGATTGTTTGGAAAACTAAATGTTATATTCGTTTTAATAGAGTGCAAACTCACGTGTCACAAGAAATGCTGCAGCAAAGTAACTTTGTCTTGTAAAAATGATGTGGACGTATCATCGCAAGTAAGTAAAGAATATTCACTTGTATATAAGTAATAATAAAAAATTGATTGCTCTAGCTGCTTTATTAATTGCTTAAAAATAGGGTGGATCACTTTTCGGTGTGAAGCTTCAATATCTCTTGACTGAGGGTCGTAAAGTGCCAGCTGTAGTCGATAGATTAATCACTACAATTGAAATTAAAGGCTTATATACCGAAGGAATATATCGCAAGGCTGGAGCTTGCACAAAGGTTAAACAACTGCGAAAGGAATTGGAAACAGGTGAATTTTTTTTACATAATATTTGTTAATATTTTTCCGATGTAAATATTTGTAACTCTTGTTTGTATCTTGCAAAGATCTGGATAAAGTGGATTTTGATGAGTATCCAGTGCATGTCCTATGCACTGTTTTAAAGGCCTTCTTTCGTGATATGCCTGAGCCCTTACTTACTTTTGAAGCATACGATGAATTAATTAGGGCGACTGATATTAGTGATTATAATGAGAAAGTTGCGACACTCTTTGATATCATCGATAAACTTCCAAATTCAAATCATAATCTCATTGAACGGCTCATCTTTCATTTGGCCAGGTGATTTATATAAATTCATTTTTGTTAAGTGTGGTTCTATGTTGAATATCAGTAATAACAATCTTTTATTGATTTCATTTTAGGGTTGCACAGCACAAAGAATCCAATTTAATGTCATCTAGTTCGCTGGCTATTGTGTTTGCACCTTGCATTTTACGCACAGATAAGTGCTTAAATGCACAGGACAGTCTTAACGATATTGCTAAGCAGACTGTGTAAGTAATATATTCACAAATTTAATGTAAAAAGTTCTGTAAACAATGTTTTTTGTTTCGCACTAATGGTCAGTTTTCTTCCATCTTATATTAGTTGCATCGAATATATAATTGACGAACAACTTAAGAAGCTAAAAAACACTATTGCTGATATTGACACATTAGACATGGTTTGTCACAAAGCTTCGTCCAGGTTAAGCTCTTTAAGATCATTGAAGGTTCGTTTTAAAATTGATAATTTATATTTATTATTAGTAAATAATGTCGCAGGAATTATTTTATTGATCACAAAGGGAAAAATTTTTCAAGCTGCAGAAATGCATTGGTAACAAAATATAATACAGGAAAATAATTTCAGCTGCCGATTCAAGATAATGCCAACTATCAGGAAGAAGACGCTGCGGTTCCTGGAGTGGAGGAAGCAATTCTTTCCCGCCAAATTGAATCTCTAAAGAATGAAAAGTATGTTTTTGTAATTTTACTGTAGAAGTTTGCTCTAGCAGAATTCAAATTGAGATTTTGCTAGTTGGGAAGTATGTCTGCAATTTTTTTTATTTTTTTTTACTTTTATAAGAACGCTGTTAACAACTGAATTGCCAACTTTAAAAAGGACGTGTTCCGACGATGATATGCTCAGCATGGATATGGGCAGCAGCGTCAGTAGTATTGACGATGTTCCACAATGCCAATACGAAGAATATGCTCTTACATTTGATCTTCCTGGTAAGTTTTCTCATTTTATTGCTTGGCCAATTTCCTGCAATGCTGATTGACTGAAATTTGGATAGTACCAATGGTAAGAAATCTAAACATACTCTGACACTTTTAATTCTGAGTTCTTCTGTCCATTTGTGATCTACAGTTTGAAATTTTAAGTCTTTACAAGTCAAATCACATATTTTTGAGATAAAATTGGACATTTTTATTCCGGATTTTCATAAAATCTTATATATTTGCAGCACCTCACCAAACACTAAAAACCTAAAATGAGTTTTTGAGTGTTCTACAAGGAAACTTAAATTATATTCGACTAAAAATATTATATTTCTGCTTTTTACGTGTGATGTGGTGCTACAAATGAGAAAATTTTTGGAAATCTGAGATGTCGTGTCCGTTGTGGAATTATCTTAAATTCATTACTTACAGTTATAAAATAATGTGTAAAAATTAGGGAAGACTTATTTCTTAAAGAATTAAAATTACTTGAAATATTGATCAATGATGCTCAACATGTGTGAATATATTTCTGGCTTATATTTGTTTAGACAGTTCTCCATTTGTGACGTCATTTTTCAATCGTGTAGTTACATTCCTTCATTGTCTTTCAGTTCTTCGAAAGTCTTGTGCCTAATCTACCTGCCTTCGATTTTGCCCTCCTTATAGACTTTAATGGTAAAGGTCCACTTCTTCCTGCATGTTGTCATTTGTTAAATAGATTTTCTAGTTTGCTTCTGTATTCAGGATGTTTAAGGAATGCATGTACAGTAGAAGCTTATTAACATGTTTGGTTTAAATAGATGATAAAAAAAACTTATAACTCTGCACGATTTCCAAATATGCGCTTGTTTATAAAATATCGCTTTTAACTGTGTTGCTGTGTTTGCATGTGTAATGTATGAATAAGTATTCTAACAGATGCTTCTTTCTCTTTCAATTTGTAAATAATGCACATTGATTGTGTTCAGTCTTTCCATTGATTAATTAATTTTTTGTATTAAATAATAATTAATTATTATTTTTCTAAAGTACCCCCATTTTTAGCTATTATTGCAGCTTTGAGTACAAAAGTCGTTAAAGTTCTTGAGAATTTAAAATCAAAAATGAATTATTGGTATTGATGTCCTTTTTTAATATCAGACCATATTGCAGTTATTGACATGATATATGAGATTAATTTTTATATTTAAAAAGCTACTTCTTGATTATTACATAAGTTCTTAAAAGTAAGGTGCCATTTACAGATTTCTGCAACAATTTTAGGCAAAAATTAGTAATATACCATTCATCTCTTTGCAACGATATTGTAAAAAATGAAAAGGTGTGATAACTTAAAGCATTACGCAAGATCCGTCATAATTTCCCGCTCGCCCATAAAAAAGTTACATTTAAGCTTCTGATAAAGTGAGAAGGAAAATTTCTAAAAATCATCTATTTAACAGAGGTTATTGCAATCTGTTATTATAACAGAGGCATTTGCTATAACTCACGAGTCATAACAAATGTAACTTTCTACACTAGCTTACACACAGATAGCAGGGGAAATGATGAGTGTTACATAATTTATGGATGACCCCTAAACTGAAATTTGTGCAAATGATTCAGAATAAATTATGAGCAACATAATGTAATGGCTTACAGATTTGTAATAATGAACTGAAATGATGCTATTTACAACCCAAAGAATGATTATTTTATTAATCTTTGTTTTATTTATAAAGTTTTGTTTCATTTTGTTAAATATTTGCATCAATGTCAATTTTCTTTCAAACTTCCTTGTCAGCAAAACCCATTAATAATTCAACTTTGTTTTATTTCAGTTTCTCCATCATCCTTGCAACACCTCACAAAACATCGGGTCCTTCCACCAGCAAGACGTCGACCTCCTTCAAAATTTGTTCTGGGCAGCAGTACTCGGATGACGGATGAATGCAACATTGTAAATGGTCAAGCAGATTCATCCACAGACTCTGATATCTTATTAAGGTATCATCCATTGGACATAAGTGCATATAAAGATGAGGCTATTATGGTTTAAACAGGAAAGGGAGTCTTAAAATCTATTTTTAAAATTTTTTTAGTAAAATTCAAGCAGTTTTTACTAAAATTTTATTAAAACTTTAAAAGATTCCCTTCAACATTTTTAGCCAAATTCTCATTATCTGTAGATATTATTCGCGCATTTGAGAGATTGAATACGTCATATTAACCCATGTTGGTGTATTCAATTGGCGTTCAGTCGCTGAACTGCAATGGTGCTAAACATTCACATATAGATTGCTCTTTAAAAGATTATAAAAGACAGGGTAAGAGCAATGCATTGGGAATGAATTACTGTATATATAAAGAAAGTGTAGATATATATATTATTATTATTGATGTGTATGTGTTGTGTGAGTGCAAAGCAAATATCATTTAGATCCGTATTATATGTTTTTTAAGTGTAATGGTACCTAGAGTTTTCTCCCTTTTTGTCTTTAATCAGTGTTCCTAACAATGTCCTCAGTAATATACAGAAACAGTAGCTGCGAGATAATGATAATTTATCCTTTGTAGTGCTTATTTTTAAAGGCATCCATTTTAGTGGATTATTTTATTTATGCAATAGTATAGATGATTACATCCAGCATTACTGAATGCCCCTCTGAGGAATTGCTTTATTGATCCATTGGCATTGGTTATTATTTATTGAAATCCTACGAACAAATTTAAGAAAATATAAATTGTTAAGAATTCAATTTAATAATAATGATTAAGTCACTACTGACGTGAGAGTCTCCTAATGGTGAGATAACTCCCCTACCAAATGGCATCATGATATGCTGATCATCATAGGGTAAAGAGTTGAATTGAATAGCAAGCTCTTGAACGGTTTTACGTTTTGAGCTTTTACGTTTTATATTTGTAGGCATGAGCGATACTGTACAGAAAATTCTTTGAATCAGTGTTCATTACAAAAAAAATTTTTTTAAGTAAGCATTCTGGCTAATCTCAGATTTGTGCAGGGGTGCTGCGAGGATTTACAAATGGATGAAGGGGGGTTTGGGTGGAGGATGCCCCCCAGTGGATTGGGCGATTTTTTTAAAAAAAAATGAGGCTATTATAACGAAATGTTGGTCATGGGGGTTGAACCCCCAAACCCCACCCCCTCGCTGCACCCCTGGATGTTTGCTCAAATGTAAGAGATTTAACGTATTTCATTGATTATGAGCATGGGAACTGCTATACTCTTAATAGTTTCTCAAAAATGATTAATTTATTTAAACCATTAATTTTAATTGATTTTTAAATTTCTATGGAGTTTTTTAAATGGCCTAGCACATGGATACTATGCCATGCTGTGCCTTTTTGATAATGGTAAAGTAAATCCTGCAACTAGCCTTAGGATCTTCATGGGAGAGGGGAGGAGAGGAAATATCGATAGAATATTTATAGAAATGGCCCTCAAGAAGTATTTCAGGATGTTTACTCAAACATCTGCCAAGACTTACATAAAAAACGAAATTGTTTGTTAGCAAATAATAATATACCACTGGGGCATACTCTTTTTGAACGCGAAAGGGAGAGAGGGGGGGGGAGTATGTAGCATTTTGCTACTTTAGTTTTGAGCTGGGAGCACCGAAATTGCGAATTTTTGCCCTATTTTTGACACAGTCGGATCGATCCATAAATTTACATTCAATCCTTGCTCTGTAGGAGGTATCGATCTTCACTATCTCTTCTATTCTGGATCCGCAGCAGGTTGTGATTTTGGCTTCCTCTCCTTATACCTCCTTGGACCTATTGTCCCTCCCCCCCCCTCGTTATGCTACTAGTGTTGGTTCATGGATTAACTTATACTCAATATTTCATAGAAAAAGGTTTTTTAAATACAATTTCAGGTACAGCAATAGTTATTCTGCCTCTGAAAATGGTTCGGAATGACTTTCTTGATTTTGTCACGAAGTAGGAGGGGGATAACTCCCCCCGCCTCCATCTTCCCCCTTGCATGCTCGCCTATGAATAGCATAAATTGATTCAATCTGTTAACCATACATGAATTAAAAAGCAATTTCAAAAAGGCGAGCTTCTGCATATGTGATTTCAGTGCATGGATAATATCTTTTGCAAAATTGTCGTTGAAATTAATTCATTTTCTTAAATTACAAAAAGGAATAAATTGAGGAGATAATTATATCAAAGTAATATTCACTTTGATATTGCAATTCTTAACTAACTCATTATAGTTGGATTTTGTTTATAAATATTTATCCATTTTATTTTTTATCTTTTTCATTTCAAATCCCTTGTAAATTGAACTCAATGCCTTTTACCTACCATGTTGCTGTGATGCTTTGCTAATACCTAATTTGTATGTTTGTTTTTTTGTTCTTTTTTTTTACAACTTTTGTTTTCTGCGTTATCTCTTTGCCAACGAAATGTGCTCGTAAGGTGAAGTGTCAGCCAGTTGAGAAATGCATTATTTCCCACTATTTTATTTTATAGAGCTACCATAGTTATAACTTAGTCAAGTATATTATAAATCTAACAAGTAAATATTTTATAAGATTGTAAAAGAATGCATGTTTTGCATAACTATAAACAAGTTGCATAACACAAATATGTGTGTTCGTATACTAAGGACTATTTAATGAGCTGTTGGATTTGCATCTGTTGATGTAAAATAACTTTTAGAAGTTTAGCGTTGGCAACGACGATGATGAATTAAGCGATTGAAATGCACAACATATTAGCTCTCAGGTTTACTGAACTGCCGAATTGTCAACACTAATTAGTTGAATACATAATTTATAGTTACATTGAAAAATTTGAAAATTCTAAAACGTTTTCCAGTTAATTTAATGTTGATAAGTTAAAAACTGGGCATGCTAAAGAATTGTTTGAAAAATGTTAAGTTATCTTAACTTTTCATATGTAATCCTATCCTTAGAAAGCCAGCTGGTAGCAACGTCCTCTAATGATGTTAGCAACCTGAATAATATCAAAATGCTCAGTTTTTCCTAAATTTCTAATTGTGTGTATTCATTTGCTGGTTGTCTTTTTTATCTATACAAATATTCTATTCTTATTCGGTAATTGTGAGCTTCCAGATAGCTTAAAATTTCAATGTATTACTTTAAAATTAATTGTGTAGCACATTGACCGATTAATATGAGTATGTAATTAAACTGCGTTGACATTTTAAATGTACATGAAAAATTTTTAATTTGCCTCTTTAATATTATGCATTTAAATTTTCGTTGTTTGGACACTTATCCTATGCTCGTCATAAACAATTCCCCATTGTGCAACCCTGGGAAAAAGCCCAGGATGGCAATTTCAGACTAATAAGAAAGTGGTCGCACAATAATTGACTACTTGACAAACATTGATGACAATACATTATTATTTCCCTCTGTTTTGTATTAGGTTAATCAATTTATAAATAATTTACCTCGTCCTCATATATAAATATTGGTTTTTATTTTTAGGCTACTCAAAAAAATTTTTGCAGCATCAACAGTTAAAAACTGCAGTTTCTCTGCAATTTATTCTTGTGTAAAGTGCAGCATTTAGTTAATTCATCGCATTATGAAACAAAATCTGCAATAAACTGCTGAACAACTTTAGAAAAACTGCATGACTATGACTAAGACTGGGGAATTTAACCTAGCTCCCATAGAAATATATATGTAGTGATTTGTTTGAATGGGGATCCTAGACATTAATACAATACATTATTATAATATTATATAGATTTAATTATTTTTGTTAAATTAATTTCAAATCGTCTATCCATATTGCCTATCCATCAATTAAAATTTAAAGAATACCGGTAAATATATGTATACACAAATTTGCATTAATTTATAACCAGGGTTCGATTTTGGCATTTTGAACTAGGGGGGTTGGACATTGCAGGCAGTGCCGCACTCAGAAATCCATTTTTTGGGGGAGGGGGATTTGACCAAAAAAATGTTCTCAAACTTTTGGCCATAGGTGAAAATTAGTTTTTGTACATCATTGTAAAAATTGACTCAAAATGGCGCCGCATGCGATTTTTTTCACTCAAAAATACTCATAATGGGCTAAAAATCATTTAAAGTGCCTATTTTACCATTTTTTAAAGTATAAGTTCCAACAATTTCAGTGACTTTCTGCACGAACTTTTAGGGGGTTAAGAGTGCTCCAATGTCGAAGGGGGTCTTTTCTGCAGATAACTAGGGGGGTGGAACCCCCCCAACCCCCCCTCCCCCCCCCGGTAAATCGAACCATGTTTATAACTGAAAAAGAAAGCATTATATTTGTATTTGGGTTGTGAAAATGGGGAGCTAGAGGCAGCTAGGGGCGGATACAGGATTTTGCTAAGGGGGAAGCAATCGCATATTACGGAAGGAGACGGCCATTTTTTCTGCCTATACTGGACAGCAAAATTTGCTGGCTAAGGGGGGG
>JAQIXP010000752.1:0-22739 GCA_034700285.1 Proteroiulus fuscus
TAAAACAAAATATGTTGTAGTTCATTTTAATATTGAAAGGGAAAAAAAATCAAAATTTATATATGCCGAAAAAAAAAAGTGTTACATGGGGGGGGGAGGGGGGTAGAGTTTTTGTGACAGTTGTGTTACAGAGGGGGGAGGGGGGTACAAAAGTCGATTTTTTGCGTTACATACTATAAGTACAGCCCCTGACATGGACATTGCTGGCAACAAATCCGAAATTCTGGTAAATTTTTATCACTGTTTCATGGCCATACTGTAGTGGGATAGTGAATTTTCTTGTCGCAAGAATGCTTGGAATTGTCATTTTGACATTAATCTTTGTATTTAGATTTTACATCATACCGTATATCAATCCCGTGATCCCATTGAAAATACATTTTTAAATGCATTTGAAATTCCAAAAGTGCATTATTGAATGCATTCAAAAATGCGTAAGTTTTCAATGGGTGTAAAAAATTGTTGGAATAAGCACTTTGATAGAATAGTTGTCATCCTCTTTACTGGGTAACCAAGACGACATTCTTCCATTCAATTCCACTGGTCTTATCTTAATCTTGTATATGCCTATTGATAGACAGTCCTTAATCTAATTGCTCAATGTGCACCATCCTCTATAGTGTTCTTCTGTAAAAGTTGTCAATCAAACAGCCCTTGTATTTACAAGACTACCAGATGGGAGCATATTAGGTGCTTTTAAATGCCAATTACTTACAGTTTCACTTAATTAGCTATTTCCAGAATGGGAATTGTATTGTAATTTCTCATTTGTGCTAATGAGATTTGCGTATGTACAATTAGTTTATAAATGACTTACTCTTCACATCATTTTGCAAATGCTTTTTTAATGTTGTCATATTTCCATGTGTGCTTATCAACTAAAGTTGATGTGCTATAAAGGCATTATTAAATCATTTGCATATAGCCAATTTCAATTATGAGATATCAGTTTAAATTACTTTTCTAATTATGTCATTTGCATGGGATACATTGCTGCAGCTTAACACATGGCAATGTCTCTTCTCTCAGTTGCAATTTATTAAATTAAATTGTGCATGAATAGATTGGAAAATGGGACAATTGTTTCCATTAGATATGCTTCAAAATTGTATTTTTCTGGGTCACCAAATTGTCTACAAAGTGCTCAAATTCCTGTTTAAACCTTTTGTATGTAATCTTATTAGTGAAATACTAAATGGTAAAATTTAATGTTTCGTGCAAATGAATTCAAGTAAATTTATGTCATTTGGACATGTATTATGCCTTCAATTTTGAAATCAATTAACTTCTTGGTGACGCTATAATTTTTAGCAATAGCATGCTACCAAAATTGATCTTTAGATGTTATTCTTTTATTTATTAACTTTAAAGTAATTAATAAAAGTATTTAAACATGATGTGAATGATGGGGCTGCTTAATAACTACTTTTATATGTAGAAGATTAATTCTAGCACAAATTTCCTTACGAATGTGGATTGAAAATATTTTTCAATGATTTTAGAATTGAATGACAATTATCTGATACCCCAGTTCATCTTTAAAATTTTCCATATGTTGTCATGATTATTACAATCAACTTTTGATAATCATCGATGATAAATATATCATGCTAATCTTGCCTTGAGATATTTTAACAATAATTATTTTAGTAGCTATGGAGAATAATAAAGAAGAGTTACAAATATTTTTCTTTGAACATTGCAAACTAACTTACATGATGTCAGACAATGTTCTAGTAGGAGAAGTGTAAAAGTTTTTTCCCCAGCACCATATAAAGATTGGGTCCCCCAGTTGGATTGTTACAAGTTAACATCACATTGAGGGGCATGAGAGGGGATTTGTCATAATATACTCATATACTGGTTATTTAAGAATTCACTTTTTATATGCAGGGCTAACATAAAACCTGATTTGATTTGTAGTTATAAAAATAAAATCTCAAAGTTTCATCACAGATGGTAACACTGCAATGTAGTTTCACTTGATTACAACTAGGACTAATATGAGAGAAAGTGGCTGCAATTAAAGACAGGAAAGAACTTAGTGTGCTAAATTTCCATGCTCACCAGACCTGAAGCCCTTTGATGTTTTCCTGTGGGAACTTGTTAAGAATAATGTACATGCCACCCTTACCACAGATCATAGATGATCAGATCATGGCAATTCTCAGAAAACGTTTAATTAATCAGTCATAATATGCTACAATGTATCCTTACAGAAATTTGATTGAGCTACTAAGGGTTTAACGTTAGACATCTGTGATGTATAATCATACTGAAATACCCTTTTTAAGTTTCTGTTACAATATTACCAATTTTGTGTACCTGAATTTCATTAAATATAAGTTATAATCTTTTCAAATTGGGAACATCTTTCATGCTAGCCCATATATTTCTTACCAGAAATGAAGAGCACAAGTTTATCTTAAATTTCATACAAATTATCTGAGAATTTAAATGTGGCATCACCACTGTCAGTTTTTTCACCAGTGAACAAACTGTTACACATGCGCAAGAAGCTATTCTAAATGTCAATACAGAGGATCTATAGGCAGCATTTCAACAGTTTTAGAAACCTGATCAGCTATGTGCTTTTAAAGTCAAGTAGTGCTACATAAGCTCTTAAGATTTCTCTTTATGTTCTAAAGCTATGCAAGCGAATCTCTCTACAAAATATTTTAAGCTTAACTGTACTGATATGTAATCCAAAAAATGAAATTGGGATTTTGGGATTTTGCCAAAGAGGACATTTTAGTGATCGCAGTTTCACTGTTGAATTATGCAGTCTACCCCAATCTACTCTAGGCCTTTACCTTGAGTAAAACCTTTTATACAAAGCATTTGAGGATTCACATTTTAGATTTTTATTGGTTATTGGACTTTTTTTTTAAAAAAAAAGAAGAAACTACATCTGAAGTTTTCTTATTTGACATGTTTATGGTATCTTCGATTAGCTGCAGATTTCATACTTGAATACACTTCTATATACACAATGGGGAAATAGTTTCAATTCCCACCGTTCTGATTTCCCTTATTTTTTCTACATTATACCTGATTTTTGATTTTATGTTAATCGTGAACAGCACCATATTGCACACTAGTGCATGGTGAATCGTGAGTAAAATGCAATATTTTCAATTTGCTGCTACTAACACAATCTAATAGTATTTGAATTAACTTTTAATTAAAAGAATCCTTTATTGTGAAGTTTGTGCTCAGATGGGTGGGGGGACTTTTTCCTTGAAACACGCATTTTTCCCACTAATCCTGGAAATTAGATTCACTCACGAATGATAGTTAAAGCATCCTTTATTTCACTATGGCCAAACGCCTTGGCCCTCAAAACAATATTATATACACCTGTCTGGAATATCAGGACTATAAGCCCTGATACAATTGCCCTGATCGATTCCAACTCAATACTGTCCAGAGTTAAGAATTCAGCCAGTCACCTGACCCGAATTCTCGCCCTGATGACATCATGATTACCACCCACTTACCCTGTAACGTTTCCTTGGAAAAAACCCGACCTACAGGGTGAGTTTGGGGCAACATCTTACAATTGGCTTCTAATTTCTTTTATGCAAAAAGAATGATGCAATACACAAAATATTTTGCACATTTCGAAACTCCAACGCTCTTCTAACAGTCCATAAGAAACGTTTCTAAAGTCTCTGTTGGCAGAAACGTAGCCAACAGGCTCGTGATCTATTAGAGCTCTGTTAACTAACAATCCCCAATATCCAAGAAGGTGCTGCAGCAATATTCTAACACATGCATGTTATCTGCTAAAAGAAAATGGCTGCTTACAAGTAATGCTGCATTTTCCTTATGAAAACCAAATAATTTCTTAACAAATTAATCTGGAGTCTGCATCTAAGATTTATTCAGGTAAAATATGTATTTATTTAGCACAAACATTAAGTGCATGTATATAATTTCACATAGTAATTTCACAAGGAGAAAGCTGATGACAATCATCAGTTGTTTCTCTTTATCATGAAATAACATCATTGTTAGCTTTTAACAGGTCGATCTGCAACACTCCAACTTAATAGTAGTTACTGTTGGACGTTAGAAACATGCCCATATTTCTCATTAACTTATAATGCAAATTATTGCAAAATTCCACTTTTTGCCAATACTATGTTTTGGGTTCAATTTTAATTTAACTTTAAATTTGCCATTCTTTGGATTCAAGTTAAATCAAAACTATAATTCAGCAACAATACTTTAGGCAGTATCTTTCCAAATTAATGAAAAGTGCAACAAATTCCCAAAATGCATCATATTGGTGTTCCTATTATTTGTATGTTGGTAATTCAACAAAAGGAATTGACATCATGAAATGACGTCATAATTGTTTAATTTCCATTCAGCAAACTATGCAGCCTAGAGAGGTGGTTAAAACTTAACAATCCAAGATTATTGCCCCATGTAACAAATAAGATTTCCCTACCTTATTGCATTTCTATAGCCATTTGTTATATGAACCTTTTATCATACACAGGAAGCAAAGGATCAATCACAATTTATTGATGTTGATTGTGAAAAGTACTCAAAAAATGTTCCTATTTACAGCTGCTTTTGTGATGCAACACTTGCTTAAATAGTGTTGAGTGTTTAAGCACTTTTTGAATTTAGGAAAGCACTGCATTTGAAAATATGCATTGTCATGTTCCAGAACATTTCAAATATTGCAAGGTATAAAGAAAACATTTCAAATTTTTATGTTTTGATGACATTCTTGCAAAAACTATGCAAAATATTTTGGATATATGCAAAAAAAAATGTGCTGGTCAGATGCCAAGGAATTTAGACAGTAACATAACTTTTCTAGATTTTAACCAAGGGCCCCAGGCTCAATGCAGTTTTGGATTCCATACATTTTTATGATGGTTAACACAATTAGCCAATCCATAAGTTAATATTATTCTGACTAGAAAGCATTTATGATTTTTTTTTTTCATTTATTCTGTTATTGAGATGAAGTTCTTGAAAATTTTCTTCATCATTTTAATCTGCTTTTTAAAAAGTAACTTTTCCTAAAGTGAAACTTCCTCTTTAAGAGTTAATATTCATGTTTATACATATTTAAAAGGCAAATTAGCGAGAGAATGTGGATACAAAATTAATTGCCTCAGTTTGTTTTTACAAAAGTTACACTAAATTAGTAAGCAATGTCGACTAACGTCGTAAGTATACAGATATTTGCTTTCAATTTGTATGTTTTTTCTTTGTGGCTAATATTGCTGGAATGCATGTGTATTGGGAATCAGTTTGAAAATCATGTTAATTACATTTCTAATGTGCTAGGAGTTTAATTAGGTAAATGTTTACAAGACCTTGGTTCATGTAAAAACCCTAAATTTCTTGAAGGCATGATTCACCTTCGTAATGGCATTTAATGAGTCTTAAGCTAACACAGGCGTTCCCAGATAATTATACTCTTTACTAAGCTGAGCTAAATGATGGCCAACATTAATAACCATAGTCTCGCAACCATATAAGCATTAAATATATTTACTAATTCTCATGCATGAGTGGACAAAGTGCATGCTAGTTCACATGACTAACTTGGGTAATTTTAGAAATTAAAGGCTGGAGTAAAGGAGATAATTAAAGTATGCCCTCTTATTGTAAATTGCAAACATGATAAAGAACTGCTAACAGTTAAAATTGAATTATCTTCAACAATTTAGGAAGTTGTAATAACCACTAAATGCAGCAAGACACTATACAATGATTAATGATATACATTCACCTTTGACATGTTAAAATAAATGTTCAAGTAAGCTTAATAGACTTCTTTTGTCATCAGGCCTATCTTATAATTTTATCTACAAAACATAATTTCAAAATATTAGTCTATTGAATTTCAAATTATTTAATACATTTAATAATGTATACATGTAGGGTGTGCAAGTGTCCACTATTTCTGAGATATCTTAGGGAGTACTTGAATGGAAGTAATTTTGAACATATTATTTAATTAACAGGTTTATTTTGTTATTGTATATATATATATTTTATTTTGTTAATTCTTAAAACAAAGATTTCTCAGCAATTACTGATTAGATTTAAAAAAACTTTTATACAGTTGTTTAGTAAATTAAAAGCCCTTTCAAATGAGATATCACAGGTCAATACTTTGTATTTGAAATATTTAGGGTAGGAGTAGTGATGGAAGGGAGGTAAATGTAATGTAAGGTAAAATAAAATACATAAATATCAAATTTAAATTTAAATTAACATTTACAGAGGCAATAGTGGAATTATTCAGTTCAATAGAAATCTGCAGTATAACTGCCATTTTGGAACAAAAGAGGTTTATAATTATAGATTCATTATATTTATTTAGAATTTGGTTTATATGCTTTAAATATAACAACTAAGTTATTAATTTGAGATTTGAGAATTTACATCAATATAAATGTTGTAATTCATGCAAATAAAATAAAAAAAACCTTTCTCATTCCTTCTCTTTGTTTCTATATAAGAAACTTGTCATTGTCTTGCTGTATTTTTTTCTGTGTCTTTCAGTTGTTTGTCTTTAGGGCATTAAAACACATAACATACGATTTTTTAAATATTTTTTTTTTAAATAATGTTTAATAAAAAAATAATAAAAAACATTCATTTTTAATAGGTGGGTTATCTGCACGTTTTAATTGGTGGATACACACATTTAATTGCTGTCACATGACATTTTTTTAGATTAGAGGGGTCAAAGAAGCAGGTAAACTGGATTAAATTAGATATTTTTTAGAAAATAATTGTCATGGGACTAAAACTTTTATCAAAAACTGAATCTACAAGCATGTCAAGGGTCAATCTTCCCAGAACGGGAGCCTGTTTGGAGTAATTATGAGGCCAATCGTATGTTATAGACTACATTTGGGCAATATATAGCCTTAGTTGCATTGTGCTCTTAGGTTCTACTACCACCACAGAAATTCTTTGGCTATATGCCAGAAAATGTTAACAAGTTAGCATAGTTAGCAAGTCAAACTAAAAAAAAGAAAAACTTATTCTTGGTTTAACCAATTTTCGTCTTTTATATACATTGATTGCATTTACTATTCCTTAAAGAGGATTACTTGTTCCTTTTAAATTTTGCCCAAGTAAGTAGTGGCTTTATTTAAAAATTGGCATTTTAAAGTCTTACTTCTTTTGTCATAAATAAATGCATAGCTAAGTTGGAATGGGTCTTAAAATAAAGCTGTCTGGCTATTCAACAAAACAATTATTCATATTTTCATTTGAAATAGAGATCACCATAAAAAGAGTCCTATTTTGCACCACCGCATGCATGAAATCTTGCTTTTAAAACAGACTTGCTTTATTCATTATGGTATTGATTTTCTAACTATACTTTCAAGACTTTTGAGACTACATTTCTCTAAATGCATGAATCCCATTTAGCAGAGAAGCAAATAGAGAAAACATTTCGCAAGTGCTAAAAATCTTTTCACTACTAAAACCCTGTTAATTTCCTCTTTATTACAGGGCATTTACTGATTATTAGCATGGTATAATGAAAACATGAAATGGAATTTTACAGGAAATTGGATTTGTGTTACTCTTCCAGAACTGGTCTTTATCCAGTAAACTCTTGTAACATTTTCACTAAATCACAGTTCCTTTTATAAACTCATGCGCTCATCCGGATGACCACATCAGACAAATTCACTTGCTAAACTGGCCACCTGAAGGCAATATAGACACTGTAAATAGATAGTGAGAAAAACTGCAGCTGGATTAAGTTCAATTCATCTCTTCACTTGAGTTATATATATCATGGTTAGTTTGATTTCTTTCCGTTTCCTTTTTCCCATTTCATCCTCTTGGTAATATTATTACTAGGTTTGACAAAAGTGAATTATAAGTTTTGGACCTGTTATAAGCGAGGCAATAGATTAGATTTGAAATTGTGTCTGGTGTATGGTTTCACTAGACTGTCATCACATCTATATAAAGGTTCTGGCACTGCGTGCAATTTCCAACAATGGATACAATAAAGAAAAGCTAAATTGGATATCTAGCTCAAACTTTTGAATTACGTAATAGAGGTCAAGTGAGCTTTATTGCACGATTCGATATTCATTAGTTCTAACAAAAGTAGATGTAGCCAACAAGATTTAGCTTTCTATATTTGTCAGTGATTTAAGGCTTTCGTGAAATTATAGCATTAAGTTTTAAAAACAGCCAATCATCCTGACAATGTTATCCAATATAACATTAACATTTAATATGCTTTATTCGAGTCTCATCCCAATAAATAAACAAGTAAACATTTTTAAATACTGATAGTTGTTTAAATTAGTTGTTATGAGTTTTAACAAAGAAAATATATTCTAGGTTTACTAATTTATTACTGGATGCAGTATAATGGTATAGTAATTAACAATTTAATAAAACAAATAATATAATTATAACTTTGAGCAGATGCTGATTCAGCAATTAATTTGAAGAAAATTTTATTAATTTGCAAGAATTAAGTGTAAGGTGGCAGCCTGAAACCCCCCCTGTACAGGGTTTAACGTAAGAAAGTATGGGGTGGGTGGGTGGTCCTTTTTGGAGGTCATCAGGGCAGGAATGTGGGTCAGGTGACTGGCCGCATTCTTGCACTGATGATGCTCGGGCGCCATCTTAGCCCTGGCTAATGAGTCTAGTCTTGAATGTCAACCGAGGTGGTTGATTTGTGATCTTCTCTTGTGATATTCTCTAAGTTCCTATTGTAGTGAGGCGATATGTGATATGTGAATAAATCTGGCGATTGATAACTCATCATAGAAGAGTAAGTCTGAATTTCTGGGGAAAAACCTGGGAGTGGGAAACTGCAGCAGCGTTTGGGTTAAAATCCCCCAAACCCACTGAGCTACAAGCTTACATAAGTTAAAGTAAATTTGAAGAAATTAAGAGTTTGATATTCTTCATGGTGGGAGTCCTCACACACAAGTATTTTCAGACGTTAATTATGGAGATTCGGATTTGGTTGCTTTGACTGCAAATTTAACATTTATTGCCCAAGACAATTAGCAATTAAAATTATAAAACTTGTTGGCCTACATTTCTTTCCGGTATAGTTTAAGTTTTAAAATTAACAGGGCAACAAGCTGTACAATTTTAATAGGTAAACTTCCAAAATTGATACATTGATACAACTTTAATTGATACATTAATTTCTAAAAATATCTGCCTACACTACTTTACCGCAGTTTTAAAATTTCAATACTTTATACAGAATATTTTTCACTAGGTACTTATGTCCAGTGATGTTCCGTTGATTCCACTTTTAAAGTGATGCATCAACACCTTGTTTTATAGAAGTTTTATTTGTTCTGGTTAAAAAACTAACTAGTAATGGTGATTTAACTGGTTTAAATCATTATCTGAACAATACATTTGCAGCTTAGTTTAACAAGAACTGAAACGAGAATGAATTTCAAAATCTTCAGAATTGAATGCATGCAACAAATGTTACATGTAGCTTGTCAATCAGCACATGCAAACTAAATTATGTATGTGACCTGAGCACAGTTTACAGAAGTTTTTTTGTTTGATGGGTGCATGGTGGAGTGGAAATAACATTCATAAGTTACAAGAATAATTTAATGTTGTTATTATTACTATTACAATTAACGCAGTCATGCCAGCAGTTGATAATTTTAAATGATAACTATTAAACCAATTGCAAAATATGGTTAAAGCAAACTCAATCTATAGTAGGCTAAGTCATAAAGAATAATACAAAAAATTAATGTTTGGAAGTCTTCAATGTTCCTAAAGTCTGATTTTCTTGTACTTGCTTGGGAGACCACAATGGCCAAATCTTAAGATATTTCAATGAAACATATATGAATGGGAATGAAATGTTAATAAAGAGTCATTTTCATTAATTAATGGTTATGTACAATTACTAATGAAATAAACAATTTTTTTTAGTTCATTGCAACATCGGCTAATAAAGGCAATATATTTATATAGTCAGGATTTTGTTGTGTATATATATATATATGCACTTCCTGGCATGTACTTTCTATGAATATATATTTTAGTAGCCAAAAATACTTTTCAGAAATATTTATATGTATTTTTGTATATATTAATTTTTATTATAACTTATTTTCTCTAATCATAATGGTGAAAATTGAATGCTTTTTCAATTGGTTATTAATTTTAGGCCCTATAGTATTTTGTAATTTTGCAATATTGCTGTTAATGTTTTTCACATAATTATTCAACATTTTCATTATATTTCATGAAGTTTTCAATATATTTTACAATCTAATTTGATGGATGTTTTCATTATATTTCATAAAGTTTTCAATATGTTTAATGATGTTTATCAATATATTTCTATTCCAGACATGTTTAACACAAAAAATTGTTCCAAAAATAGATTGTATTTATTATGTAGTGCAATACATAGTATTCTAGTTTATAAGGTGAGGCAGGAAAATAAATGTCATACACCTAAATTTAACTTGAGCATATACTTTTAAATAGATTCAACAATAATAATGCACATTTCGTAGACCAATGTAGCTGATGCACTATACTCATTTTGCGTATTAGTATAGGCCTATGTGCAGAGTATCTCAGTACTATGGCATTCATAATGCATGCAATGTCATTTCACACTATTTGCAAACTTATTCATCCATTATATCTTTTAATGGCATTTTCCTTTCTAAAAATCTAAAGTGCATTTTATGTGCAGACCCTGTTGTTAATCCTGACATTTTCCTCAAATGACATTTTTTTCTGAATTCATCTATATTCTAGCTTCTCCTTTTGCAATCTAGTGAAATTCATTTGCATAGCGTAGAAACTGTGCATAATGTAGAAACTGGTGTCATTAGGACTAAGGAAACTAATGTTTACTGGCCTCAGGACTCCATTACTAAAACTTTTTGCAAATTCTTACTAAAAGTATAAGTTACATTTTATGCGTCGGTTGCATTTCCATTGGTTTTCCCTAAGCTGTAGTCAGCAAAGCGAGAAATTCCATTTACCACTTTGTTGTTTATTTCTGCTTTCAATTACTTCTTTTTTTTCTCATTTGAAACAAGATCTGAAAAAGTATTGAGGGTCACTTCCTGTTAACCACATCCTGTTTAATTGCATGAACAAACCTTTTTTTCAATCAGCTGGTTTCATTTTCAATTTCAAATGAATAGAGAAACTGAAACTGCAAACATTTATCCATTTATTTCTATCAAAGTTTGAGTATAGTAAGCTTATACTTGGTGCAAAAACCTGGTTATTTGTATTGATCTTGATTGCTATCCAAATTTTCATGTGATTCTTTTGTGTTTTTTTATTGGGAATATACAAAATACAAAGCCTAATTTTTTTTCTAAATATTTTTTGCAACCTATGAACAACACTTTTTGTTAAATATGAGTATACCCGTGTGAAAAAGTATGCAAACGTGTTCTATGACGTATTTTATTCCAAGCTTTAATAAGTTCATTTTGTAAAATGTACGAGTATATTCATGTTTTACTCCTTCAAAGGCAAGAATGCATAAATTTTAAAGTTATTATACTATCTAAAATGTTTGTTGGTCAAGAAGTGGTGCAAATATTGCAAGTTCTAAGAATTCAATGGTAATGGATATAATGTAACTAGAATTCACTATGCAGATCTTGAAATAATAATTTACACTAACAACTTCATTTTATTATAAAATAAATGATGGTTTAATTAAACGTAATGAATGGAAATAAGATAAATAGAATATTTTCTGCATTAAAATGTTTTGGTTATAATTAAGCTTCAGCAACATTAACATTTGGGAAATTTTATGAAATACTGTATAGGCCTATACATCTGGCATGTTTTTTGTTTGTGCTTAGGGACTACATGTCTGTTCCATTGATTTAAAGGAACAGGGCTTCTTTTTAGAAAGATTTGGGGATCAATTTTTTTTCCAATTCCTAAGAACTTTTTCCGATAAATATCAAGATTGCATTAACTATTTATTGAATATGAAATATTGAAATTGCATGATACGTATGAGCACCAGGTGATATGCTCGTAGCTATCTTATTGTAGCTTCTAGCCATTTCCACCGAGTCTATACTGTTCAAAATTTGATTTGTTTCCCGAAAATTTAACTGCAAGGCTGTACCACAGACAGTTTTTTTACTTGAAATTGACAAAAAAATCAATTCCTGTAAATGCATTAGTATTTTGAAAGTTTGCATTGAATATTGTTGTTTTATTTCCCATTTTAAGAATTCTTATTTTTGGTAAGTGTTGTATTTTATACAAACACTATTAGATTGATTTGTTGATTGATGGGTTAGTTGAATTATTTTTATGTCAGGGTTTTTTGTCATCATTCTCCTTGTTCCTGGAAAAATTATTTTCCCTTACTTTTATCTATGGTGTTACCATAACTATCATGAATGTTTTAGTTGATGAATTTTATGTAGTTATCTCCTACTTTTTATTGGAGACTCCCAATAACTTTAATAATTATTTTCAATATTCTTTTTTAATTTATAAATTTCAAAGAAATAGTGTCAGCTATGCTATTACCTGACTTAAATTCTTCAATGATTCACATAATTCTGGTTTTTCGAATATGTATATTTAGCATTCATTTTGATTTTTGGATCAATAATTTCAATACCAGTCTAGCTGAGTTATAAATGTTGACATTTATTGTTAGAAAGTTTTTTTTGCTTGAATACAGAAAAATAGGTGTATAACATGCAAACATGTGCTGATAAATTTGACATATTAAAGCATTTCAGGCTATTTTAATGCACACCATATTCATGATTTGCATTTTTTACATTTCCATAAATGTTGGTAAATTCCAAGGTTTTTGTTCTTAAGGGAATGCAAATATGCATATCTATCATAAATTCTGAACATTGTAAAAATGCTTGCTCATGTTTATAGTATTATAAAATATTTATATTATTCATCTACCAATTACAATGTCAAATAACCTGAAAGGAAATTTTTATAACATTTTCACTTTAGCAGTAAAAACAAGCTGACATGCCATGACAAGTTAAATACACTCGATTTAAAACAGCTGCTACAAGATGTATTATGTTTGTAGACCTGGGTTTACTTTTAATGCTAAAAAATTTACATTTAAATGTAAATTTTATTCAATTTGTTAAATAGCTGTGAGGCATGCATCTTCATGGTTTGGGTTCAGAAATGCTTTCAAATGTTCTGATTATGTAACTAAAAGCACACAATTTAGATAATGACAATTCAATATTCATCTACTCTGTAATTTAATATCATTAAATTAATAATGAATAATTTATTAAAAATTATTAGGCAATATTAAATATGCCAGTAAAATACATGTTCCTGAAGTAAATTTCTATCAGAAATAAGAATTCATTAAAGAGTTAATTAAGCATTAAAATTAATTTCCCAATTCACTTCCCTTCACAATCCTAATGACAATTTAATAAATTTATCTAATAGAATTTTAAGAAAAAGAAGTCTTAATTGAAACAAGCAGGAAATTAAAAGAAAATTCTTATAAAAACAAATATGCTAATTTTGGCTTGATGTGGTTTTAATTATAATGTTATTTTATTTTTGATGCTTTACATTATAATAGCAATTTGGTAATATTGATTAAAAAAAAGATAAACTTATATTAGAAAAAAAAATTTTAAACTTACTAACAGGTATTTAGTTAGATAAATCTTTGATGAAAATAATGCCAATTTTGTACTGAACAATATATGAATTTTTATATTTTCTACTCAAATGTTTTTCTAATGGATCTGCATTTTGTATGCATTAATGGTTAAAAGAAGCTCTGAGGAAAAACTAAAATATTTTTACAGCCAGTTTTTGGTGATCATTTTATGCTTATTTAATGAAAAATAAGTATTATTTCATTGCCACAAATATTTATGCAGTGTATGTTTATTTTATGCGTAAATATGTACAATTAGTTTACAATTTCTACAGAAACATTAGTTAGGCAGTTTTAACAATGTATGGTTACCATTATTAATGTTTATTATTTACAAGGATATGCACTGCTTGTCACAAATATTTTTGCTGAAAAGCTATCTAAATATTTTCAGATAACTTCAGCATTCCATATAGCAATTTATGCTCCTTATATGAGTATTTTTTGGCAAAATTTTAAAACGTCCTTTAGAAGCACTTTTAAAATACTTTTAAAAACAGATTCTATGAAGAATATTTGTTGTTGAGAAATGTGCTTGAAAAGCAGAAAATATTTAATGTATTTTTATGTTTTCATTTTTTATCAAATAAATCAGAAATATATAAAAAATTGCATTTTTGTGCGAATGTAGTTTGCTAAAGAGGCTATTCTATTCATTTAAACTTCCCTGATAATTATAATAAAAACTAATATTATGCATCCTTATATGTTAACATTTAACATCATTTTTTTATGGTTATGTGTTTATGACTTCAGTATACTTTTAATTCAAGTGGAAACGTGTATACTTTCCATTTGAATTAAAATGCATTCCAGATAAGAAATTGCAAATGTGTTAACTACATTAAGTTACTTTTTCTGATTTTCTCTTTCCACATGTGGTTTCTAAGACACCATTTACATGTATGCATATATGGATTTATGCATTATTAAAATTCTCATGTGAATTGAAAGTAGCACTTTTTATCATTTTAGGATAACAGTTGCACTTATGAGATTACTGTTTTTTTATAATCTTATATTCTACATTAAGGAAATTACAGTTCCTGAATATTCATTAAGCTTGGAAATGACATTTGACTTTTGTATACATTTTAGGTTTAATTCATTTATATGTTTGCATCTGTCTAGATTAGACATTGCACAAGAATTTTTGCAAAATTTTGTCACTTGTTTTGTTAAAGTATATCCTTTGGATGCCACGTCAAATGTTGATATATGTGGGTTTTATAGAATTTTATAGAATAAAAAGGAAACTTAAAATAAATAGAAGTAATTTATCGATTTGGCACTAATCAATAATAGAATTATTTGAGTATAGTAATATATTAAGCTAAAAATTATATAGTTTTGGTTTGAAAAAATATTTACATAGATATCTAAAAATTAATTTATGTATTTGCATCCTATTATTGACAAATTTAAGCAAAATTTATTATTGTTATTTACTCAAAATTTAGATTTATATTAGAATTATTATATTAATCTGTAAGATTATTAAAATTGACTTATTCTAAATCTAAATTTGGCAATGCCTCAAAATTTGTTAAAAACCTGATAAAACTTGAATAAGAGATATTTTTGGAAAATGAAGTTTTAAAATGACACGCTAAAGAGTTTGTAATATTTTTTTCTTGGGGGGTTTTCAAATATAAGGTTATTTTGAGACAAATTCCATTTTACTTTTAAATTATCATACCTGATTAAATATATTTGATTTGTGTATGAATTGTTATATGAGAATAAACAAATTATTGTCATAGTTCTATTTAAATTATTAGCTTATTGCATGCGAATTAGCATTACATAGGCTATTAGAGCAACTACTTTCGTGTACAATATGGTAAACTGTATAGATCTGGCAAACCCTGAACTAATGATACAAAAAAATTTAAATTGGGGCTGCAAGACAATTTCTAAGCTTTTGAAAAATGGGTTTTCAAATGAAAAAGTATTCGATAATGATTTCATTATCGAATACTTTTTCTTAATAAATTAGAAAAGATCAAGGATAGGACAACGAATTTCAAATGTTTGTAAACTTTTTTAATTTTGTATATGGGTAACCTCCTCTTCAAATATAATAAAATAAATGAACTCTAAAATTTTCAAAAGTATCCTAATACTGAGAAATGATATAAATCTTACAATCATTAGAAATCCTCATATCACATGGGATTTATCCATCCTTGTTACGTGAAATTCCTAACAAATTATATCTGTCTTATGGATGATTATTCCATCCTTTGAAATTGAAGCAGTCTATTTGCATACTATATAGACTATTATTATTACAACAATGAAATCTATCATAAGATATGCTCATGTTCAGTTCATGCATTATGTATAAGGAATTACATCCCATGGGGCCAGCTCTATACAGAAGTCACATCTTCATTTAAATTTCAATTTAGCCTTTTCCAAATTCCCATTAAATAAGCCTCAAGAAAATCTTCTATTGCTTTTAGCCAGAAATGAATCCACAATTCCCATGTTATTGCAAAGCATGCTATGGAGATATTTAATGATGCAATGCCTGAAGGTATAATCATAAATTGAGCTGGCATATGCTGAAGATTTTGCTCGAGTGTGTTTGATAAATATCACATGAATCCACATATAAACCTGCATATATGCATTCAGGCACTTTATAAATCTGTCTAGGTAACTTCAGACTATGCTGTTTTATTCTGGAAACTGAAGATAAATTTAGACTCATTGAATGAGTTTTTAATCAGCACGGATTACATCTATGTAAAGGAAAAAAAATATATGCAACTTTGTTCTTTATTTGTTCATAAGGAGAAATATAGTAGAATGTCAGTTCAAATTCAAGATTAAACATGTGCTGCTCTAAGACAGACTGTTTTATTGACAAATAAAATTATTGTTAAACAATTTACAATTGCAACAGCAAGTTATACAGGGTTATTCGTAAGTCTGTGGAACAATTAAAAAATTCATATTGGATAAACTATGCAACAGATACCACATTTGATTACTCTGAAAGAGGGATAAAATTCAAGTCGTTTTACATACCTTATGTGTTCACCTGTGCTGAGGTGGCAGGCATCTAGCCAATTATACAATTCATTACAGTGCACATGTGCTAGAATATCATTGTTGAACAGTGCCACAGTGTCACTAACTTCCTGGAGATTCGCAGAAAAAAAAGGGGGGGGTTCACAAAGACAGTTATCATCAAGAATCCCCACATGAAAAACTCACATGAGGATAAGTCTGAAGACCAGAGTGGCCACTGCATTAATGCATCATCATTTTGAACTGTGCATCCTATATGGCTTGGTACTCCCTGCCTTCCACTACCAGAACTGATTAAAAGTTATCATGACATCTGCCAAAATTGCACAATGGTTGCCAAGCATGCTCAAAGCACTACCCAAGTCAGCTATGGTTGAAGAGAAGCAGCATCATGACCCAGTCTCATGTCTTTGGCTGAAGTCACAAGATTCATGCATAGATGCAGTTCCTTCAAAAAATTTGGAAAGTTTATCCTTCTTTTAATGTAATAAGAAGAGGTATCCATTGCATAGTTTATACGAGTAGTTTATCTGTGGTGAAGTTTTAAAATATTACACCTTGTAAGGATTGGCGCCCAAACCCCTCAGGCGATGTCAAGCATGGTGGTGTGTTCACCTGGGGGTGGGTCAATGTCAATCATCTTGTCATTAATGAGGCAACTCGGTGGAGTGACCGAATTCTTTTATTGATGACGAGATGGCGCCATCTTTGCTTTGTCAGTCTTGACTGGGAATTTGGAGAGATGAGGAGTGGCTGTATATTTGTGTAGAGAGTTCCTACTGTTTGGAAGTCAGTGATTATAGTGTTTAATCTGCAATCTGCTTTTGAAAAGTTTTAATTTTCTGGCATTGGGCAGGAAAAATCCCCCAAATCTGAGCAACAACTCTACAACCTACTTATCAATGATCCAGTATATCAAGTAACAACTATACTTTGACAATCTTATTGTTGATTTTAGTACATGTAATAAACTAAAAGTCTTAAAAACTTATAAAAAGGTATAGTTATGTAATGTTTGGGCAATAAAAAGGGATTTATTGATAACATTTCCCCATACTGGCCACATTATCACACCTAATAATGCACCCATATCCGGAATTGATGAAATACCTTAAACGACTTTTTGAGCCTGTGACCACATTACCAATATAAGTGACACAGCATGTTTATATTTTGAAAAAATATGTACACCATAATTAGTGGACCACCATAAATTACAAATTATAAATAACTTTGCAGTAGTATGATTTTTTAAAGCATTTACGCATCAATTAATTAAAGAAATTTAAAATTGGATACTGGATTAATTTGATTTTCCATTCTTAATTAGGCAAAGTAAGTTTTATTTCAGAGCAGATTGTGCAAATCATTATCTGCATCTTCAAATAAAATAGAAAGTTGTTAAAAGACATTGAGGGAATTGGCAGTTAATGTATTATATTTAAAGTACAATTTTAGATATTGTGTTTGTAGATCTATAACACTTGCATGCATAACTATATATTTTTCAAATGCTAGGTATGTCTATCTGTCAGTTTGTTCTCCTACTCTTTATTAATTAATTAATGTATGGGCTAGAGTGGGGTATCAAAACTTATCTAAGTTTAGGGGCCATCAAACTGTAGGGTTGGAGAAGGGATATAAAATTACTTATTCATTTTTTCAACTATTTTACATTAATGGCATTAGGCATTTAATGCTAACAACAGTGGAGTTGCCAGGAGAAGCCCTGCATTGATAATGGCAACCATGTGATTGGTTATTGGAATTTAGAATGTTTAAATTGAGGTGATATTGAGGATGCTTGAGATTTGAAATTGTATTTTCAAAAAAGAAACTTTTATCAAGTGTCATTGCATTGTGTTGCTCAACTATCTATCTATCTATCTATCTCAGTAACCATTGAAAATTGTTCTTACATTTTGTCCCAACTTTGGCATATGACCTAATTATATCCCACTTCAGTTTTAAGTTGACCTTCTACCCGCATTTCTCAAAAATTTTATTTTTAAATTTTAAAAACTGTATTGATTTACATAGTAAACGGGCTTATTGCCTATATTTTTTGCGCGTGAGCTTGTTTGGAATACATGCACATGCAAATTGCAAATTTAACATTAGCACGTGTGCCATTTCTTAAAACATATTTGAAGATATGACATTTATTTTAGCACATCTACAGGGTGTCACAAAAGTCTCAATTAAGTACATTTGCAGTGTCACAAAAGTGTCATTTTGGTAAATCTAAAGGGTGTCACAAATGGCTGCCATACTTGTAAATACTAAAATCATTTTAGTACATCTACAGGGTGTATGCAGGGTGTCACAAAAGTAGCCAGAACAGCTGTTATTTCTCTGCATAATTGATGTCAGAAATCCCTTGACACGTGGCGATTGCTCAGCGACACCATAACATATACATAACATATCATATCTCTATATAGTCTCGCCACTACTTTGAAATACATGCATTTTTAATTTTGTTGTCTCATTTTTTGTAAAAACCTTTTTTTAAATTTAACTAATTTTTCCCAAGTGTAGCTTGGTCTCCAGGGACTATAATAAATATATGAGCATATATATGCTCATATATATTTCACACCAATTTAATTTCAAAGTTATATTGATTTTCTAGTTTTAACTGAAACGTATATAGAAGCATTGGTGAAATGTTTAGGACATGTATGTGAAAGTAATAGTAATTCATTGTGCATGGCTACAAGTCTTTTGCTATCCAAACTATTCAAAGCTATAAAGTAGAATTATCACAACTGGGTTTAATTTCTCTTATTTTCCCTTCATGGATGTCTTTCATAGGAAAAGTGTGTGTATATGTGAGACCGGGAGGTCTCACAGTATACATGCAATTTTCCTAAAAAAATTTTGAGTCTCTAATTTTCAAAAGAAGAAAAGTGGTTCACGTGGTTATTCAAGGATATATTGTGACAATAAATCCAATCTGCTTGTAATTTCTACAACATTCTTGCAGTATTAAATAAAATTAGAAGTTTTCCGATAAATTGAAATCGGTCAACCATTTGAGCATAACATTTGTCTTGCTTATAACTCATTGCCACATTTATTGAGTTGTTTACATGCATGCTTCATTAACCCGATGCTGCTATTTGGTCAGCTTCTGAAAGTTCTATAAATAATGGGGAAATTTGAACAAGGTTTAATGCGGTAAATATTTTCATCTGAATGGATATAGTGCAGTAAATATATCATTTCATCTATTAGTTTTACACTTTATTTGTGAAAATTTATAGCTCAATTCTTGTGCACAAGTCTAAAAATAAATGCTTTTATCTTATCGAATGAGATGTTTGTATTGTCAGTACTTGACTATTAACATAGAATGCAAACTTTAGATATAAGTTTATTTACTATAGTTTACATTTTCTTGTGCATATCAAAATGCTTTGAGATGTAACCAACAAGTTTGAATAACCCTTTGAATACGTCTCACTGCCATAATTTTATACTGTTGAGGCAGTTTTTTAACACTTCAATTGACGCAAAAGTTAGTTTCATTTTATTCAATAAAACAACAAGTTGCTTGCAATATTATTTTAAAAATGTTAAATTGTGTAGATAACTGCACACATTTCATACCACATTTGAGCATTGATTTTTTTCATATATCCATTTTTAGAAAAGTATACATGCTTATATTGAATTAAACTGACTTATGATGCATGATAAGAGTTAGGACCTATGTCTGGTTCTTGAAGATATTTACAAATATGTGCATGCATCATATTTAAAAAAAAGAACATATACATAACATTTCTTTTACTGTATAGAATTTATCGTAAAAAAGGAACCCAGTCTGACTTTTGGTAGATAGACTAAATATATTGGAAAAAAATTTACAGTACTTTGTTAGATTTATTTAGCAGCAATAAAATATGGATATCAGCATTTCAGTATCAGTTAACTCTCAATGACAGTGTGTTCATAAGCAAAACAGCTTAAATGACAGTAGCAATAACAGAACATCTGTCTTGAAGACAAACTTTCCAACAAAATATTTTTTTACTAACGTGGTCAATCTACGTGAATTCAATAAACCTAACTTATTTCTTGTCAACAGCTGACATTGAATCAATTGCACAGTGCTTAGCTCAGCATCCATCTAAAATACCCATACAACAAGTGTCTGTTGCACATGTTCAAATGACAAGCATGAAAATTGCAATGAAACAGTTTAATCAACATATCAGTTTAACTCATCGTCACTCTGCCCAGATGTCACCAGTTGGATTTCTTTGGGTCTATGTAGACTGTATTGTTACCCAATTTTGCTCATCTCTTGTGATTGTCTTTTTTGTTTATGTGTCAGTTTAGTCTTTCTTCAGAGCATTTTGGGCAGTGTTAGGGAGTCATATAACCTTAGTTGCTCTGTACTCTTAAGTCCTACTGCCTTCCAGGGACGTCATTTCAACTTTTTGCTAGGGGTGGCAGACCCAAAAAATGTTCAAAATTGTTAGCAACAGGCGAAAATTTGAAAGTTTTGGTAGTAAATCACTGTAAAATTGACACAAAATGCGCCGCAGGCGACTTTTTTTGCTCAAAAATACTCAAAAATGGGCTAAAATTCACGAAAAGTGCCTAATTTCCAAGATTATTTGAAAGTTTTGGTTGTTAATTAGGCCTACTGTAAAATTGACAAAAAATGCGCCGCAGGCGACTTTTTTTTTGCTTAAAAATACTAAAAAATGGGCTAAAATTCACCAAAAGTGCCTAATTTCCAATTTTTTTTGAAAGTTTTGGTTGTTAATAACTGTAAAATTGACACAAAATGCGCCGCGGGCGACTTTTTTTGCTCAAAAACACTCAAAAATGGGCTAAATGTAAGATGTGTAGACCCAGTCCTGGCTTGAAGATTTTCCCAAGTCCTGGAATGTTCCAAAATTCCCACTTTCTCTGTCTTAATAGAAACACACTCACTTGTATTAAGTTAAATAGAATTCGCCTGGTTTATTTACAAGTATTTACAAGTCTCAATAGATACAACACTAGCTCTTCCCTAGCTCAACCACCCATCACCACAATCAGATCAAGACTATCCCTTTTTCCAAGATGGCGCCCAGCATCATCAGTGAAAGAATTCGGCCAGTCATGTGACCAGAATTCCTTCTCTGATGACGCCTAAATCCACCCACTCACCCTGTGACGCTTCCTAAGTAAAACCCTGCGTACAGGGTGAGTTTGGGGCACCATCTTACATAAAATTCACCATAAGTGCCTAATTTCCAAGTTTATTTGAAAGTTTTGGTTGTTAATTACTGTAAAATTGACACAAAATGCGCCGCAGGCGACTTTTTTGCTTAAAAATACTCAAAAATAAGCTAAAATTCACCAAAAGTGCCTAATTTCCAAGTTTATTTGAAAGTTTTGGTTGTCAGAACTGTAAAATTGACACAAAATGCGCCGCAGGCGACTTTTTTTTTGCTTAAAAAAACTCAAAAATGGGCTAAAATTCACCAAAAGTGCCTAATTTCCAAGTTTATTTAGTATATGTCAGAAAGTTAGGGGGGGGGGCAAATGCTCTCCCCTGCCCTCCCTCAAATGACGTCCCTGCTGCCTTCACCACCACAAAATATTGCGGTCGGCCGAGTGCATCAACCACTGTTAGGGTGTAGCAAACAGTTAAAATGCAGGTTCACAAATAGTTACGTGGATTTGCTGAGCACCAACAGTAGTTATCCCATTTCAGCTCATTGGGGATTTTAGCAAACAGCTTCATAACTATTTGTTTGTTAACTGGAGATTTATCTTTGGTTGGTGCACTCGGCCATTAATGGTTTTTTGAAGTTATACCATGCAGTTTGCCTATATTAGTAGGCCTACTTCATTTTTAACAGCTATTAATCAACTAGTGAAGATATCCCAATCATAATGAGCGTTTGCAAAATCTACATTAAAGGGACAGTCCCACTTCATGACAAGTGATTTTTAAATAAAAGAACTCACAAAGTTAATATGACAAGGTGAA
>JAQIXP010000753.1:0-22712 GCA_034700285.1 Proteroiulus fuscus
GGGGGGGGGCATGGCCCCCCTGGCCCCCCCCTTTGGATCCGCCACTGGTTTATAAACAATATATATAGGCCTACTTATAGACTTGCATTTTTTTATTTTTCTACCTATTGCAAATGTGGAAAATGTATTGGCAATTATACTCCAATGTGCCTGAAGAAATATATAAGTCAGTTTGAAAGTATTCATTTGCTATAATAGCATATACAAAATTCTACAAACCATGACGTATTTATTATTATTACTATTATTATCGCTGTTGTTATGACGTCACTTCCTCTGCTTGTTGACAAACTATTTGGACCTCCGCATGCATGCAGTCACATCTACTCTCTAATTTCTACACTTATCAATCTTCCCTCATATATTTTTTAATAACTCATAAAACTATTAAGTCTGGCCATGCATTCAGTGTTAGTTTTTTATGACTTGGACCACCTAAGTGCTTTAAAATTTTACTCTTATGTAATATATAATTGTGAGCCAACTATTGTAATTATCAGTTGTTCGTATAAAAACGAAATACCAAGGTCTTACAATTTGAAAGGGATTTTTACTGGAGGGTTCTAATTGGATGGCGAAAAATTTTCCATCCAAGGATTTCATGCATGCATGAGGAAAGCAGTAGTTATAATAGTTGGATCCTTGGAACCAGAGAAAATTAATTAATGTAGGGAAAATATTATCTGCTTTAACACGTGAATTAGGATGCGAATATTAGTTTTAACAACGCCCACGTTGTTAAGGTTGTTATATGCAAATTATATTTGCAGCTGTGATACTAATAAACAAAAAATAATAGTACAAAATATAAAGGAAGGGAAATAAGAGGTGTTAAAAATTGTATTAAGTTTCCAATAATCAAGTCCTCAGTAATCGTTTTATATATAGCTGGAATTGTTTACTTTTGGTCCACACTGTATATTTTTAGCATCATGTCCCAGTGTCCCAATTCTTGTATATTTCAAAATATATTGCATGTGCATGTGGGATGTATTAACCTTGAAGAACTTGTAAAATTAGTTTTGGAAGGTTTGGAAGTCCACGTTGTTTGCCCATTTAAATTTTACTGTTAGAAAATGCACTGTTATAATCTATATGCATGCATTTGGAAACTATAGAATTAACTTGGGACAACTATACAACAACAACAAACTAAATGATTTACTTTTAATGTCCATGAAAGTCCCTTGACAAAAGGGATTTTCTTTTCCAAAAGCTCCAAATTGAGCCCCGAAAATGGACTTTTATATCCCAGAACTCGTGTCCTTTTTAAACTCTTACTTTAAAAAGCATGTCTTTCAAATGAAGCCTATTATTTCATAAATTGTGCATGACAATCTTGCACTGCATGCACCATCGCCAATAAATTCATTTTCTTTATGAATACACACTTCAACTATATACATATGCTTAGTCCAGCACAAATTGGAAGTTTTCACCAAATACAAGTTAGTAATTTTCCTGCATTTTTCATAGGTTTTTATTACCACAAAATTACAGGTGTTTGCGAGTTCCTAGCTGTGGTCACGTAAATTACAGGAAATATCTCGCTATTAGAAACATCCCTTCGATCCTCCCTCTAATAACAATTTATAATAGGAAGTCTATGAATTAAAAGACTTCTCTAGTGAAAAATGTATATAGATGCAAAGGGTCTGCATGCATGCCTATAGGGGGAAGGGGGAAGAAGGGGGGGGGGTTTACCCCCATACGTATATTTCAAATAGAAATTGTCCCTGAGTGATCGATTATCAGAAATACACTTTTTTATATACATGTCGTGCTTGTATTCGTCTTGGTTTCTTCCTATCTTATGGTTTTCTTTATCGAATTTCAATCATATTGCACTCAATACGTGACTATGTACAATATTCCCTGTTTTTTTTCCTAAAAAAATGTATAGCATTGAATATAACGAGGGAACATTATGGGCTTGAAAAGTGGACCCTGATGGCTCATAAATACCACAAACTGACCATTATGAGCTATAGGAACACTGAGAACTCAATAATATCTATCCACATTATCCGGAAATAAATTTGCGTAGGTTGCAGAAAAACTGGAAAAATAAGAGGTTGACACCTTTTGATCGTTGCAAACCTATGTGAAAAAGCGTCAACCCATCTGAAAAGTACATTTATCAGAAAGCGAAACCAATTTTTGCGAATTTATAAAAGTAACCGATATCTGACTCATGAGTCCAAGGCCCTGAGAACACAGCTGCTGATATTTATTTGCTCGTTTGTAGTTTTAAATTATTTATTGAATTATTGTTTCCCCCCATAAAAAGTTATTTATAAATTGACAAGAATCCATAGTGACCAGGATAACAATACGTGCGAGTTAGTTTTCAATGAATAATGTTATATTGTAAATTTTTTATTAAGGGAAATGAAACCCTAAAAATACATTTTATCCCCCTGATAATGGCATATGGCATATAAATATCCATTTTTCAATAGCCTGATTACTTTAAAATACCTAAAACTAATAAACAAAATTGACTTTAAAGAGAAACGAAAAAAAATTCAAGTTCGAATCAAAGTTATTAAAAAGGATTTATAATAAATTGTTGAGCAAGCTGGGGAATCAGCTTAAAACAAGATTTGCCTTGTTTTAATTTTCACCACAGCGCCATTTATTAGTTACTATGGTTAACATCACGATTAAATGCTATTTACCATTACATGGCTCCAATGTAAGTCTGATTAAAAATTTGGGTTCCAGTTCTCTCATCAACTTTTTATTGATTTATTTTAAAATGTGGTAAATTCATTTGGGTTAAAAAGTTTAGGTTAAAAATATCAATAAGCCATCTTGTACTAATGTAATACTTGTTTACTGACTACTGATTACTTAACCACTGACTACTAATTACTTAACCACAGGTGTGGTCGAAGCTATCAGCTTTTTAAGTATTCACTAGTCACTAGTACATGTTGAAAAATTGATTATTTTTAACTTCAAAAAAAAGTGTTTGCTTAAAAGAAATACATAGTATGTAATATTTGAGTAATATTTGAACACCCCTTGGACACGGGATATTGATTATATGATGGCTTCCAATATTTCCCAGCATTCCAATGTGCTGCTGAATGGCTCAATTTCTTCCCCATCATTTTTCGACTGAAAAAACCCCAGGGTTTTCAGCTTTTCTTTTTTTTTTTTAATATAGTTTTGAACTGGCAATTCTCTGTGTAGCAGACTGTAAGTTTACAATCTTTTCATCCTCGATTTATGGCCTGTCTTCTACGTGCTACTGTGTGTTGATGCTGGTATGTTTCCTACCGATTATTGTGATTATGGTTTCGATCTAGCATTAAAAATGGTGTCCTTCGATCAAATTCCTCGCATATAGAATGCATAATAAGGGGTGTTCGCTTCAGGGGAGCGAAGAGGGGGATGGGGAGTAAGGCCTATTTTTCCCTATTTTCAACTGGAAAATGCACCCAACTCCAATGCAGTTCGTTACTTGATTAGCCCATGTCAAAAGGGAAATGACGCTATATATACCAAAGTATGTTAACCTTATCATTTGCATAGATGCACACGTTCGCCTCGGTTTCCATCGTTGTCTTCGGTCGTTAATGATTTCCAGCAACTTTTAATTTGGGCGTTAATCTCTAATTAAAGAAGACACGCTGCTCGATTCGTCTAGCTTTTTCTTCTTCCTACAGGGTGTTTGTGTAAGACCAGGGTGGTATTTGTGAGTTCAGAGGTGGGGGGGTCGTAGTGATGGGTTTCATCAGATTTTGTATAATGAAGGGGGGGGTGTAAGGGAATTTTTCTAGAATGTGGGGATTAAAATGCCCCCAACAAATACCACACTGAGACGTAATTGCAGTCTAAAATGAAAGAATTTCTGTTTTTCACAGGAGTTTCTGGGTGCGGATCCAGGATTGGCAAAGGTGGGGAAAAGGGGAATGGGGGGAAGGGCAGGAAATTTAACTTAACGAAACTTAATTCAGCCAAACCAAGCAAACATAATATGCTGGGTGAATAAGAATTTCAGGTATAGGTATAACACTTACTAATCTGATCTAAGTGATCATGAAATGCAAATGTTCACATACCCTCAGTGTCCATTTCTGATTGAGTTTCATTTTGCTGACTTTGACATGTAAGAATCAAAACTAACCCAGCACAAACATTTTTTTTTTTGAAATCATGACAAATTCTGATATTTAATTACCGTTTGCTATGAAAAAGTTGAAAGTACTGAATAATTAACGAACATTTTATTTTTTATATAAATTTAGAAACTACGCAAGTTAGGCTCCATCCACGAATTGTGAATAACTTTTTTTTGATTTCTTACCTTCTTTGCACAAGGAGTTACTCTCGTATAGAATTTTAGACAATTATAAAACAATTCTTCCTTTCGATGTTACATAATATGTGGGCGACCCCTTAGTGCGAGGAATTTAATTCTCCTGAAGCAAATGCTGAAAGAAAATATAAAGGTTGTTGATTACCATGACAACAGATATGACACCTATAAGATCTTTTCAAGAGTTAGGTTCGAATGAACTGGATGGAAATCAGTCAATGTTACTCTGCTTAAACATTAGTTTCTCCTGCATGGTCCCTTTATCAACAGCTCGCCGTGTAAACTAGAAGCCTTTGGAATGCATATTGAAACAACTAATAGAAAAGTAGATGTTCTCACTCATTGGTCCAATTTGGATAATCAAATTTCATTCAACTTTATTTTTATATTTTTATTCATTAATTTTGTGCTTTTATCAGAATGCAGATCAAATCTTAATTGTCTGAATATCACAAAGTTATCCATTATAGCATCCAATAAATGCGAATGCATCTAATATTTTCTTTTTGTCGAAGTTTGCCCCCTAAAGTTGGCAATCACTGCTTGCTTTGCTGTATGGCGTTATGCCAACCTCTGGGGGGGAAAATTAAGCACTTTTTTAATCTAATAATAATTAATTAGTGTGTCTTTACATTTCTTGGTTAATATGATCATGAAATCTCCTATTCGGTGATCTTTTCTGGTGAGTGGAAGATAACTTGCAGCTTCTACTTTTGAAAATTGCAAGGTCAGGTGTGGCTACGGTCTACAGCGATTATTCCTCCCAGGCGCGTGTTAACCTTTGAATTTTTGACACTTAGGAATTATGTGATATTTCTGCTTATTTCGCAATTACAGCTCCATTTTTCAGTAAATAAGAAGTACACTTGTGTCAATAGTCTAGTCAAACTAAATTGTCTATATATAGACTATACCATAGACATGTGGTGCTCCAACCAATAACAATTTGATCAATATCGTGGACCTGGTAAACATTTTATACATGGTGACCAGAAAGTAATTATATGTATAGATTTTGAATTCCCTTTAATCCCAAGTTCCACTGGAGTGATTTTAAAATCTTTACTTTTTGGAAGGAAAAGGATATTGGACTAAACCCCACCCCCTATCATAATTACGCCAAGTACTGCAGCCCCAACATTTTTATTACCCAAAGAAAGAAGTTGACTTACAACTTCGTGAATTGCCTTTAATTGTTGTCGTTTGTAATGCATGTTATGAATCAAACCAGGTATAATGGCTGGTTCCCTCTATACAAGGAATCTAGGGATAAAGATAAGGAATAAGGCAAAGTATAAGGATATTAAAAAGTCAAATGCGTTCACACTGCAGGAAAGTTCATTAAATTCATCTTTTGATTCTACCATTTTGAATGTTAACGTAATGCAAAGCATTATGGGAAAGCATGGTGCATTTGTGGACGAAAATGTCTCCGGGATAGGGATAGTAAAAGCAACAACATATGATTTTTAATCAGGCCAACTATGGAGAGAGAATATGAGGTCATAGGGTGGATGGCTCAAGTCTGGAATAGTGATTTAAGCTGGGAATAAACTTCTAAATTACATGTTATTTTGAAGTTTATTCCCAGTTTAAATCACTATTATAGACTTGAGCAATATGTGTTACAATCGTCACATTTATATAGCTCTTTATAGCTCTTTCCTTACACTTATCCCTATATTCCTTGTAGTATAAACCAATCTTAACCCTATAGACTTATAGTTCACCTATACCTATAAGCCAAATAGTTTTTTTTTGTAGGTCTATTTATAATCACGCATAATATTAATATGCAAATTTGAACCTAGTAAGAGGGTCATGTGAGAGTGAGTTAATCATCGTTGTTAGTGGACTACTGATCATGCATAACTATACATGTACAATCTTTGATTATCATCTTTCTTACTATTAAGTTTGTGTCTGTCTCTTACATTATGGCATATGATGACCTGATGTTGTAAATTAGAAAAATGCAAATTTTGCCAGTCTTTATACTTCCATGCATGACGACTAGAAAATTCTTTAATGAGTGATTTATGAAGACGGTCGGGGGGTGGATTATGATTTAGACAACTTTAATTGCGTTCATAATTAATTGCGAACCAATTTTCCCTCCCTTGAGATGACAATGAAATAATGGAAAATAAAGTGGCTTATTTTAATTCTTTTTTAAATTTGTTTCCCCCAAGCAAGACTTACAGCAATGAAGTCTGAATACTGAAAATTTTTACCTCATGAAAAAGAGCCACATATACACAATGTTAGGATGGTTTTTTTGCATTTTTCATTTGCACATGTTTATTGTGAGAAAAATTTCAGTGAGAATATTTTGATTTAATGCATTATGTGGAACTTTATGCAAAACAATAAATTTTGCAAATCCATTTTACAATCACAGATTATACTGATGAAACTTAAGATTATTAGAGAAAAAAAAAATTTAAATGATATGATCATATTGCAGTAACTATATTATGAAAGTTATTCTTTTGGCAACTGGTATTAATACTGTCATTGTTAATGTTTACTTTTATATTTCTGATCAAAGTCCCTAAATTCCAGTAATTTTTTAGGAAATGTTGCTACATTTGTTAATATTCTTGTGTGAGTTTATTTAAAAAATTAGAAATGAAACGATGTGTTACGTAATATTTTGATTCTCCCCGAGTAAATTTATAGCCTGGAATATGTGGCTGTAAATATGATACTCTTGAAAAGTATTCAATAGAATATTAAAGGAAAAGTTCCACTTTTAAAAAAGTGTGCTGCATGTTGTAGGAAAAAGAGCATGAAAAATTGTAAACTTCATGGAAATTCCATTTGATTTGAGCCTATGCCAATCCTTAAATAAAATGTCCTGAATACATGGATTTGGATTAAAATAAAAACCCAAGTAGGCACCATTTTACTGACTGTATGTAGCGCCCTCTACTGGATAAAGGGCATCAGCTCTCATGAAACACGTAGTGACGTAGACATGCATGTCCTAGAGCTCCACAAACTTCTTGTATATGTGCTGATATCTATGAAAAAATGGCGCCTAATGTGTATTTGGCAAATGTCGTGAATTATTCAATATGGAAACTCTCTTGCAATTATTACAGCCATTCATATCTAGTAAGTATGAATAGCTTAGATATCACTTGTCACATGTAGAGTGGGCTTTTCCCTTTAAAGAAACAATACAGGGTTTGTCCAAAGATGGGACATTTTTTAAAATGTGGTGGTGAGTGGGAAGCGTCATGCATATGTATCCTTTAAGATATGCATGTTTCAACGGTTGATATAAGATATGCATAACTTTATTATTGTTGACTCCAATTTCAATGAGTTTGGGATCACAGAATTTAAATTTGAATCATGAGCAAAGCCTTCTTGGCTATATACTATATGGAACTATACCTTGAAATCTGTTGCTACAATTCTGCAGAAGCAATAGATATCATATTACATTAATTAATGCAATGAGCTATGTTTCTGCTGCGTGTATCATTGATTAAAAAAACCTTCAAACTATCCTTTTTCCCATAATGCAAAGTGGCTTTCCTATATATTGCACCTTATGTTATACTCACATGATCTCGTTTTCTCAAGACAAATTTAAAATACTCTTTTTTTTCGAAAACCATTTTAACTATTTAACATTTGACTATGCGTTGTAGGATATGCATATACATATTTGCTAGTTTTATTTATTTCAGGGAAACTGATTTGCAAAACTTTCTTGATATTTTGGAACATATGTGGAACATTATACATAATTCCTTCCAAGTTTAACTAAAACATAACAGAAGAAAAAATATTCAATTAACTAATGGTTACATGAATACGATTTCTGTCCATTAAAATATGCAAAGTTAGCCACTGTATACATGTATCGAATTCTGATTATACTGAAAAATATTTCCATTTCGACAAGGTTATATCTGGAATCAATGACAGGGTTGCATTTATATGAAGTTGTGCCGGCTTATAATCTGCGTTTAACAAGCTTGTAAATGGCTTTTAAATCTGCATTTAACAATGCATGCTTTTATTGATTTAGAAAATGTTGTTTTATAGACTGTAAGCCCAAGTGTTGGTAGCCATTGGTCGAAGTTTATTATATGTCGTTATTTGCAAATAAGAATTTGACCAACTAACATGCATCACAAGCTCCCCAATTTCAGCATGTAATGTTTGTTGGTTTCTCTACAACTATTTTGCCTTCAAAATTGAAAAAAAAAATATGTCTTGTGAGCAACCAAAAGGCTTCTCTTTCATCAATTGCTTTTCCATGACTATAGGGTTTCTCCAACCCTAAGTTTTAAAAACTAACTCAAGCCAAAAATGCTGTACTATTTTTTTTCTCTTCTTCAGCTATACAAAGCTTTGGTTCAGTCGCCATTTGCGAACAAAAGCTGAAAATAAGGGCTTTTGTTTCTATTGTTGTTACCTTCCTTGAATATTATCCAGCATTAATCCAATCATACGATATCGACGAGTTAATCTGAAGCACTCACGTGTCATTCATGGTTTTCCCAGGAGTTCATTGATTATAAGGTACACAATGCAGTCTCTGTAATGTTCAGGATAAGAAAATCCGATTTTGTTAAAAAAAAATGTATAAAAATACATGTATGTATATGCCATCGAATATAAAATAGCACAATCCTGTCATTGGTTGAAGGTATCCCTGGTGGTGTATTTATATATTGACAATATAATGTGCCTGCATGGATTTCGATAGAAAATATAATGAACTGTGCCCCATTAGCATAAGACTACTTAATCTGTTCATTTGATGAGTTTTCTCGACATGTTTTTAGTTATGTGTTTATGAATTTTTCTTTCATTATTTATTAAAAATATAAATTATTAATGCATGCTTATGCTCTGATTGTTAACGCAAAAAAAAAGCTGCTGTTGACGATGGGGAGAAAGGGGTTACAATCAAATTTCTGTCCATTTCCATTTGTTCAGTTTTCTTATGTCTTTTGAGGGATTGGGGGTGCATGGAAAAATCTTCAATTCAACTCAGTACCCTACGATCAGCATATCATGATGCCATTTGTTAGAGGGAGGGGTCATCCCACAGTCAGGAGGATACTCCCACGTCAACAGCTGTGACTTAAACATCATCGTTAAATTAAATTCCTAACAATTTAAAGTTCTTTTAGAAGATTATTCCATTGTCTTATAGAAAGTAAGTAAAAGGACCATGTAATAAGCAAAGTTTCAGTGTGTTTTCTTGAAACGAAATATTTTTCAAAATGAAATAATGTTTTGGATAACATTTTCACAAATAGCTTTGCGCTTTACTGAATTAAAATCTTGGAAAATAACAACTTTTGCATTATTTAAAAACTAGGATTATAATTTAAAGAACCTTTTTGTTCGTTGAAAACAGTAGGAGTGAAAAGCGATGAGAATGTTTTCTTAATTTCGATATAACATTTGCGTTTAATTCTTATTGTGAATATGTGCACGGCTATTATCCTTACTGAATAACTATAATATATTTCTTTTATCCGATAATGAATTGCTAAAATTGAAGAAAAAAATTGGCATCGATCATCACAATGGCTCAGCTCGCCTATGAAATATCGTTTATTAAATAATGATAGCCGAAAAATTAAAAGCTTTTTAACATGTGTATGAGGTGAAGGTCTTCTTCAGCTTTAAAAGAAAGCATTGATTATTTTTAACTCGCAAATTCAATCATAGGTTTATTTTCATTCAGTCTTAAAATTCATGCATAACCTTTGAATCGTTAATCATCTTTTTTTCTTCTTTTAATTTGAGATATATTAACAATATGAATTGGCGATGATGAATAAGCAATATATACAAAACGAGAAGAAGCAGTAGGCCTACATGCAGGCAGGCAAGCATGAACAAAAAAAAAATTCCCTCAAAAAAAGCTGGACAATATTTAAATAAAAAAGTATCCTATTTATGTTTCTACTTGCATTTTTTGGAAAATAGCAACTGTGGACATGAATAAATGCATAAAGCGTGGGTTTATTTTGGGAATAGTATATATTATTATCTGGGAAGTACAATGTGTAGTGCAGTACAAAAGCAAAATGCATTTTAGATGCATGATTTTTACAGAGTTTGTATAAAAGTTGATTTAGGCAACAAATTGATATATACTGAGAGTGTCAAAAATGATTTATAGCCACGACTTGTGCCAATAATGAATATAAGGGGGTTTTGAACTTGATGGTACACACAGGTGGCTTACTCTAGATGTAATTTACCAACGAATTTTGACTGCATGTAACACCAAATATATTAGATTCGAACATATGTATAATCCCCCACAATGTGCCACCAAGTTCATATGTTAGTCCTAAAAAAATTGGGATAGAAAATTTTTAGAAATAGATTGCTTAAACTGCACACCAGGAATACTGCAAATGTATTCTTTCGATAAGATATAATTCACGTATTTACTTAAATTTTTATTTTTCTGGGTAGTTTCATTGAAAAAGTTGTGCAATAACTGATCTGTATATATCTTATTTTCATACATGTTCCTGTGAAATTTGGTATTAATTGTATTTCCCTGTCTGATTTATTATATAAACACAAAAAAGTAAAATGTATATAATATTTCGCTATAAAAACACTGAATTTTATTTATTTCGAAGCTATGGTTTTGAACAGCTCATGGTCATCCTTAATCACCTAACATTTTATATTTGACTTGAATTTCATGAGAAGTATTCTACATAATTACTTTTCTGTCAAAAAAAACTTAAATTGCCTTGAAGTTTCATTGTTTTTTCGAAAGTGGGTTGTTGGATTCCTTAATTATTCGAGTAGGAATTTGAAACTTATGTACAAAATTGTGCATGAATAATTATCCCTTCACGTGAACAATTTATGATAAACAAGTGAGCTTGCAATTTCATTTTAAACAACTTTTAATCTGAGCGCAAAAAAAAAGTTTGTTTCTCCAGCAATTTTCACTTGAATTCAAAGGGAAAATCTTCAAGGTGAAAAGAAATTGAAAAGTACTGAGTTACGATAAAAGGATAAGATTGCATGTGAGATTGAATTTCTTATAAAAAATATATATGCGTATAGCTGCCGTTTACGAAAACAATAACCGGCGATTGTATATCATTTATAATCAACTTCTCATTTTATACTTAAGACATATGAAATACAAAACGAGGAAATTAATTAATTAAGCTATACTTTTCAAGGATATGCATGAGTGGCGTGAAAACTCATTAATTGTTAATCTTGTTTATTATATTTTTGAATTTATTATTTTTTTTCATATTTAAACACAAATTCGTTGAATGAAATAGCTAGGAAATGATAGACAATTTTATTTTAGACATGTAAACTGAAACCGACGTATCAGTCTTTAATAAAAATCAAGGTTTTTCAAGAAAACTTTAAAATTATAGAGTCTAACCCATAACACATTGCGAGGCACTATAGAACGTTAAAGGCACATTTGTTTTGTGAATTTTGGCTAGAAGGTGGCGCTGTTTCAATTGAAAACTAACTTTAGCGCTTCGTAATGATTACAATTTTTGCGCAAATGCTATGCAAATTAAAAAACCTGCAAATTCCTTTTGACAGAAGCTCCTCTAGTAGCAAAAATAAGCAAAATGTATAGGGTAAAAACTACCGCTACGTGCCGCCTGTTGCTAAATGTCTAATCTCCAGTCTCCATAAGCTCTTGATTAACAGTGAGAATGGCATTACGGTGGGCAATTTTTTTGGCAAGGCATTGCACAATGTGATTCATGGTGTCAAAAATATTGCATTATTTTTGAGGATTTTATCCACACAAACGAAAAATGGATATGCAGTAGAATGGCGCCATTACTAAATCCCAGTATTGCTGTTGTCATGGAAAATTGTGATATTTCAATAATAGCACTGGATGGATAACAGACTTTACCACATTTATTTTACATACAGAAAAATGACAGTACTTTGTACATTTGGACATAAGCTGTAAAGAAGGGAATATATTCTACTGATACAGATGTACACCATCTTTGCAACTATACGTGAAGGGTTTTAGGGCAATTGAATGGAATATGCTGATATGAATTTCTTTATACCAAACATATATTTTGTGACAAAAAGCTGCTGCGCCTTTGAAGCTGCTTGAATATAATCGAAAAGATATTTATCTGTAATAAATGTCATGTCATATTAAAATGTAGTGTACAGAAAGTTATTAATAAGTTTTGTAAAAACTTTCCATGAATTTTTGTACATCGATATGCAAAGTCTAAGCAATTCAACGCATATTGCAACTAACAATAGCAGAACCACAATCGAAATAATAATTTATTTTTAAAAATGCATGATTTTTCTAATATGCGTCACAGTTTTGAAAAATTACTCACTAACTTTATAGCATATATAGATTACCTGCAGGTGTTACATACAAGATATACTTACCAATTGTAAAGTTATTATCAAAATACTAGGATACATTTTTTAAAAAAAATGCATTTTGAAATCTTGAAAACCCTATACAGCTTTCCTTACAAAAATTCGTTAAAAAACAAACACTGATATAATTATAATTTATTTGACATATTTAAACTTTTCCACGCAATTTTAAAATTACAGGCACAATAGGAGCCTTTCATCATTTTAGTTTACCAGTTTCTTGAATTTTCTAATAACGTCCCTTCAATTGTTGGGAAAACAATGCAGCTAATTGAGATTAAATTGCTGCATTTCGGTAGGGGGAAAAAAATCATTATTAGTGGATTTGCAAACGAAATTGCTTACATCCACTAAATTTACTTGCTCGTGTAGGTTGTGTATACAATGAAAGTATATTAAATAATGTATTTATAGTGAATTTTTATTCTTGCAAATTTCAAGCACAAAATCGAGGCAGTTAGAAAGCGATTAAAATGGGCCATCAATCTTGGAGCTAGAGGAAATGCAGAGGAGGAAGGGAAATGAGTTCATAAGACGATGCGAGTAAAAGTTGAATTTTCCTTAAGAAAGGAAAGAAAATTAGGGACAAGGAAAAAGTCCCCAACAATTCAATTCACATTCACACTGTAGACTTCGATAAAGCTAAACCAGGACTAAAATGAAAGGGAGAAAAAAAAATGTAATTACACGCCTCATTTCAAGCTGAGATTTGCGTTTGCATGGGGAGGTGTTGGGCGATGAAGATCTCGTTCAGTTCATGAAAATGCAAGAAATATGTTTGGGAAATTGCGATGAATAATGATACATAATGTATATATATATAAAAATATACAGGATAATCATCATCATTGCATTAGACCAAATGAACCGAGAGTAAAACAGGCCTAGTATCATAAAACGGCAGTGTGTGCAGATTTCTTCATGGAAAATATAGATAAGCTGCAGTATATTAAGCGAGTGAAACATAAAAAGGCGAATTGGCACATTGTTTTCAACAAAAAAAAAGTTTGCTCACTAAATAGTCTTTTTATATTTCTCGGAATGTATATTTTCAAGTCTGCTTGCACGAATTATATTACTGGGATATGAGTCATCATTAGACAGTGGGATATATGTAGCTCAAAATTGTTAAATTCAATTTATAGACCCAATTACAGGGGTGGATTCACGGTCGTGTTGGTGGGGGGTATTTACGGATCTGGAAAAGAGAGGATTATATAACTATAAGCAACAGAATTTTCCACAATATTTAATTTACAATATTTTTACAGTGGGGTAATTCGGTTATGGGGAGAACTGGTAAATACCAGTGAATCACTGATATAAGTTTATGGGAGCCAAGCTGGTCTCAATTTTCTCCCAAATTGAAATTTGCACCCGAAGTCTGGAGTTATTTTATATATCTATTTATCTAACTATAAATGATATTTGTTATAATTTTTGTTTTTTTGAGTTGAGTTCAGGTTGCAGTTTTTATTTCCTTATATCCTTTTTTGATTGAAGTTTATAATTAATGCTAATAGATAGTCTCAGTTAATTTTACAAGTGTGGTATTGTTCTAAACCCTGCAGCAAGAAGATAATATCATTTATTCAATATTTATTTTATATAGTAAATATGCATGATTACTCCAGAGACATTTATACCGATTTTAATATAATAAAATAATATCATCATCTGAACTGACATCTCCAAATAATTTTTTTTTTATAAAAATTGGTTCGCTGTCCTCTCTAGAGATGCAAGAATCTCATTACTAACCAAAGTAATCATGATTCAGATGTTGCATTTTGGGACATAAACTTAATGGATCTGCTGTTTTAAAGGAGATATATGCGATGCAAGAAGCAAAGTTATGGACAACTTGTAGAATTTGTTGAAATGCTTTAAACTTCTAGTTAAAGTCTGCACAATTTGCAAAAACCATGTTAATAAGAATAGAAAATACAAAAGAAATTTTTCCATAAGAAACTGCTTGTTTCTACAAATTCTAGTTTAAAATAAATTTGTTCTCAATTTGAAGGTAAATGTGGCGAATTAGCTTAACGCCCAAACGCCCTGAGGAAATGTACGAAGGTAAAGGCGGTTTATTTCTTCTATAATGCTAATAGAGGTCCCCATCTAAAAACTTAAATATAAGAGTATATAACATTGAGGTTTTATATAAGCCAACGCCCACATCTATTTATTATTCGATTAAAAAATGAATACATAAATAATTGTACTTGACCCAATTTGATTGTTGGTGGATATATATATATATATTAGCTAATATTGTGAGGCTTGAAGTGTTTTAACTGTATATAACTACATTACAACTTCCTCACTTAACCACCTTAATTTTAGTGAAGTTGACGTTATTTGAGATTAAATTCAACACAAACGTCTTTCATTATAAGCATGACACACTCCTATACTAAATGTTATTTATTACATAGTTTCTCTTATATATAGGCCTACTTACACGCACTACCAGGCACCACGAAAATGACATCTGATCAACTAAAATGGGTATACATACTCATTTGCCTTGTCCTAAATTTAACCAAAATTTCACTAACGTGCATGTATACGTTCACTAAAAAAATAATTGCTGAATATCATTTTTTTTTCTTCTTTTTTTGTTGCGAATGATTGGCCAAAGTAAACTTTCTTTGGGAGAAGAGAGTCAGAAGAGTCATTTTTAAAGTGTTTATCCTGTTTGAATCAGCATGTGTTGCAAAATATCAAGGCAAAAGTAGCTCTAAAAATATATTTTCTAATATGCATGCCCTGGCCACACTTTTTTTTTTTGCGAAAAAAATTTATGCTGAAAATGGAAAGATTTTGTGGTAGGAATGTGCAATGCTTCTTGATTTGCATTGACGTAGACTTTTAGTATATAAGTGATGGTAATTTCAGAACTGTTTTAAGTAATTTTCCATTAAAAAAACTATAGTTAGGATTTCAAATCACGTTATAAAATTGAAGGTTTATTGCAGCATCAATTATATCTATAGGAGAGTATATCAGGATGTAGAAGCGATTTTAGTTAGAGAAAAAAGTTAATTTAATAAAAAATACGATTTATGAAGAAAATGATATATTTGGAGGATAGCCACAATCGTGAAAAACAGGTGAAAATGTTGATACCTGTTTAAAGTTTTATTAGTTGGGGATCATTAGGTCGATCGTGCTCATATAGCAGAAGATAACATCTTGCAATTCAGAAAATAGGCTTGTAGGAGGAACCATTTTTTGTTTTTTCTCCTAATTATTGACTTGCATCATAGTTGATTTTAATGAAGAATATGGCAGACTACTGCATGGTACGACAACAATAATTATTCAAATATATAATTATTGAACTATAGGTTTACAATTACTGTTTTTTAACTGAACTATATACTATAAGCAATGTGTTTTATTTTAATCCAGGTTGGTTTATATCTGGCTATGCATCAACAATAAATAATACAGGATTGGCCATGGCATGATCTACTCTGTCACATGATTTAGATGGCTCTTATTTGGTTTGGATTGATTTAAGTCTGAATCGTACTTTGCACTTATTGTATTTTAATTTGCATTGAATTTTGAGACTAGGTTAGTTCTGTCCAAGTAGTTGTTTCAACCGACACCCTGGCCTATGTGATAAGGATGCAGCAACTTGCCTTCCCAGCATGCATCGCTCCCTTCAATAAGTCATATTGAGTCATAAGAGAGTGCGATGCATGATGGGTGCGCTACCTAATTAGCTCTGCCAGGACGTCTGTGAAACAAAAGATTTCTACCTAAACATTTACTTTTTCATTTTTAGTGAAGTAACTTAGCCGGACATAATTATGACATTTTGAAAATGTTTTTTTTCTCCCTACATCGTTCAACAAGTTTTCTTTCCTTGCCTTATCTTTCCCTTTAAGACATGTTTTAATTCATTGCTCCATTTCGAATCCAGAGGCTGCATATTACATCTGGCCAAATGAAATGCTGGGTATAGATACGGTAACTTTTGGTTATCAATTGTTAACTCTGACCCATGATTGATATGGATCTAAGTCTGATTATAAGGCAATTGAAAGTTAAACTACCGGGTAATGTGCCGTAAGAGATCCAGTGATTAGGCCTACTTGAATTTGACCAAATACCAGCAATATATATAATGGACAAACTTAAAGCTGAACAGTTTTGATAAACTTTAGCTCTTAGTTAAGAGAAATGTGATTTGATTTATCATGGTTAATTTATTTAAGTTTGGATCTGTCTCAGTTTTCTTCACAAGATTCTCACATTTTAAATAACTTCATTTGAGTATTTTACTTTTGTAAAAAGGTAATTGTTTTTGTCTTAATTGCATATGGTCTAAAGCGTAATAAGTGCGTGCATAGAAAAAAACTAGTTTCATTTTCCTCACTTAACCCATATCCTTTCTTTTATTTGATGTGGCGAGATATATGACAGTATATCAGGCAGGCTATCTTCAAGCATTGCTAACTGGGCCACATATATTTCAATTCAATTCTTATCTGGAAATTTTCTTTTAATAAATGATAGGCGAAGGAAAGAGAAATATGATTTATTACACGGTAGCAGATGATTGTTGTAGGTATTAATTACGCTTGTCATGATTTTCTCTTCGAAAAGCTTGTGCAACGAGGAGAAATGGTACAATTTCTTATATGTTGCCGAAAGCGCTGGTCTTTTGTCATACTTGGTGCAATATTGCTAAGGGCATCTATTATTTTGTATCATGGGGAGATGCTACCCTAATAACAAACGAAATATTGGCGAATAAAAGAGGGATTTAAATAAATAAATCGAAAAGGTATACCCACATGCACCAGGAGGGCGCTGTCACAGGGAGAACCAAATATCAAACAATGTTAGGCCTACATACCATGAAGATTTTATTTCGGAAAATTTAATTAAAGCACATATCATGCTAGCACACTGTGGGAATATGAAATTAGTAAAATGGGATATATACCGGGTGCACCATATAAGTTCGCATAAAATTCAAGTATAAAAGTTCAAGTATATAATAAGCTCATGAATTCAGTAAAAACAATTGGGAATTAAAGTCAAACTATAGTGAAACCGAGCAAAAGAACGGCGTAAATTTCCATTGGTTTTTAAATTGCATGTATCAGCCCATGAAAGGTATAGTCATTAATTGTACAAGAGTATTTACTGTGTGCACATCATGGAGGACCACAAGCTGTATATATATATATATATATATATGCAACTTGTCTCCCTATGACGTCAACCATGTTGTTCCAGCTAGTACCCCATCCACATGGATTGGTATAATGATTAATAACAAACTACTTGCCAACCATTAGAAAGGCATGTGCAATCCATAAATTCATGCACACTGGCCATGGTGTCATGTTGAAATCTATAACCAAATTTCCAGAACTTGTGTATAATCACATGTTCAAATAACTAATAATAATTACCATGATGATCAGTGCTCCAACTATTTGAATCACTTGTTTTAATAATAAGTATTTCAATATTGGGGACATTCTTACTGTCTGAATTATGTTCAAAAGCAACTTCATCTCGAACTGTGTTTTTCTTTAAAGTTGATCAGTATATAATTTCGCTGGCAAAGTTACTTTTGAAAGTAATAAAGAAAACCCATTAATTTGAAAGGAAATTGTTTTCTTTGACAAAAATACATTGACTATAATATGTAATGCCTTGTGACCAGTCATTTTTATATTATTTATTATATTGACTCGTATTATTATCCCCATCTGTATGAAACTTTAATAAGCAAAGCAATAAATACACTTCGTAAAAGCATCAGAATAATCCATAAAACTATCTGAATATAGATAATACAATTATTGAATGTGACGACATTGCATTGATTATACTAAGAAAAGAGGTGACTAACCTTCGATGTTATTTTTATTGACTTAACTATGTTATAGTATCATTTGTTAAGGTTAATGCAATATTCTTGCAATAATACCATTCAAGTCAACTTAAATATATATATAGGCTCCTATTCTTGTATATCAATATATTTAGAATTGAGTTATGTAATTACATGTGAAAATACTGCATTGATTATTGCGATACTTTTTTAGATTTTATATTTCTTCAAAATAAAGGTAAAACTACAAAAAATTATTTGTCACTAAATCAGAACTTCCGTCTTTTTATCGAAGCATATGGAGAAAAGCTTCCAGATTTTGCCCTACCACCAAAAGTCAAAAAAGCGACTTAAAGGACGAGAAACTTGGAGTTATTCATAATTTAATAAAAATAAAATCTTAAAGGTAAAGTCTCACTTTAAAGAATGTTATATCCAGAAAAAAGGGGAAAGTGAAGTGGATATGAAAGTCGAAATGCAATGCAAAAAAAATTACCATTAATAAAATATTAAAAAAACTGAAAAAGACTTGATTTCGATATCAATACCACTGATTTGTAACTAGGCCAACTGGTGGAAATAATGTTAACTATCAAGTATTGGTTTATTGTGTTTACCACCTCCTTGGTGTTAGATAGCATATTTCAAGAAACAGAAAATTGATTATTGAATCACGTAGATATTAGTACTTATAAGACGTCCAAAACTGTAGTTGCAACAAATATTTTAAGGAATTAAGTCTTAGTTTCATAAAGTGGCTGAATCAATGATAATCATGGTATCCTATATAGTTACTTGAGAAATACATTTCACGTTTATATAGTATCATAAAATTTTGTGCAGTGCCTATTGATGAAATGAGAATTAAGACAAACAATGACTTTTTTTGTCAAATTTACCACAGCTTCTATACTGGTGCTAATAGCAGTCAATACTGTCAATTATGAATAATTACAACTTCCTCAATGTTCACCACTATAGAGTGCAATATGGAGCTATTCGTGTTTTACATAAAATCAGTGATTTTTCATTCTTGTAAGTGAAATTCGTTGCTCTGCAGCCAAAGTGTTCTAATTGCAGAAAACACTCTTTTGAGAAAAATAAATGTACGTAAAGATTAATGCACATTGTGGTTGAAAACTTTTATTTTAGATTGGTCAATGCTGCATGGCCTCCTATGCGAAAATATCGAATTTCGTAATTATTGCGGTTAGAACACTTTGGCTTCTGGGCAGTGAATTAAGAGTATTAACACCTTCCCTATAGTAACCTTTTTCATATTGACTGGTTTTTTTAAAAATAAAATTCCCTAAAATTGAGAATTCTTCTTTAAATAAAATATAAATACAAATGATTCTTACCATATAGCATGGGCGGTTCGAAAGGGGGGGGTAGGTTGATGTTAGACCCCCTAGGACAAAAATATCGTCTATGATACCCTCGTTTTTATAAAAATCACCTAATTCGCTGGGGGCTCTCGCTTCTCCTCTCTTCCCCCATCCCCCCACCCCCATTTGTAAATTCTCGCTGCCCCCAAGTTTCTTACCATTTGAGAAATGCTGTCAATAGTTCATCAATTATAATTAAAAAAGAACAAGAAATTTCAGCCTATGAAGAATAGCCATTATGAGTGATTCTATCTATGACAGCACATTGTGATAGCAATGGATAATGTCCATTGGTTACTATAGTACGAATTATTTATTTGGGATTTTATATTGAAGTAAGTTCAAATTGAGTTGCGCTTTAATTCAAGATAATTTTTGCGTATTTCCACTTATATTGATGCCATAAAACGTGTTCTCTATCTCATTTGTTTCTAGTTTCTAATACTTTTTCTAAAATTTTATTGCATTTGTTCCTATTTAGTATCAATAGCACTGCCGATAGCACTTACCTAGACATATATTATTAGACCTACAATTGACTTTTCTTTGATATTAAACATGATTTACATTTTAGATTTATGAGAGCCTAGTTTATTTTCTGATTACTTTGATTAATATTATAAAATGTAGGATGATTCCAAAGTATATATTTAGCCAGTTTTCTCAATGTTTCAAGTGGAAATGCTCTTGTTGATGTAGGTCGTATTGGCTGTTTCCCCTTCTTTTTTGCACTCATGTCAAAAGCTGACAACAATAGAATGCATGTATCTATGAAGCTGGTTTTGTGTATTTTATATGTTTTATTAGTGCTCTCGAAAGGACGTTCACATTTCAGTGGTCATGCATGTGATCAAACAATTATGACATTAGGTGGAAAATGAATATTTCTGGGAATGGAACAGCCATTATTTTTCAACACATGCCAGCCACATTCATACGATTGGACATTATCCTAATGGAGTATTTACTTAAAAATGTAAATAATAAATATTTGTATTATTAATCAGCGGTGCAATGATATATATAGTCAGAACGATATTACAGTATAAACGATCATAGTCCGCAATTTATCAGAGTGTGTATAATATACATTTTAGGATTTAATTCACTTATATAAATAATGTTTACTTTAACTTTGAAAATGTGTTTCAATGCTGGTATATTCCTAAAGTCACCAAAAAGTTGGAACGTTGCAACTCAATCCCAGAATGTATCATAAAAACGTTTCTGATTTGTAGTTGGATAGCCAACAAATGGAAGTGACATCATGGACATAATTGCAAAAACAAAAGACAAAATTACTCCTTTTCTGTTATTTAAACTATGTTAAGCAATTAAATAAACCGCATTTTGAAATGCATTGCAAAATATAAAATTTTGTTGTTCTGCACCTCTTATTTTTTGCAATATAGTTAAATGGTAAGGAATGCCTGCATTTTTTTTTAATTAAAGTGGCACATATATTGGTGGTGAAATGTAAGGACAGTGTTTGTTTACAAATACATAAAAAATGCAAGTGTAAAAGAAAAAAAAACTTGAAAAATTATTATTTGTAACAGATCTGTCAAGTAGCTCATAATGTTATTTATTTTCTTTAGAGAATATGGCAGAATTGCTGATGGATGCCATATAGGTTATGTCAAAAAAAAAATTAGTAATATTTTCCTGCTGCATGAATGTATGACCATGGTATATGACTTTACCTAAAAAACAGGTCAACAAACCAACGTACTATAGGCCTACACAAACATTTTAAAAGAGCTGAAATAACACTTTGAAAAATTTCAAATGTTAAAGTAAAATGGCAGACTATTACAGGGTGCCCACAAGACCCTAAAAAAATTCTAATTGGAAGTTACTTCTCTTACATGCAGCGGCCTCTGTTATATGTATATACAGCTATAGGTTTAGGGAAGGTTCGAAGTTCATTCACAGTGCTAGAGCGATACAATAAATATCGATTTTATGACTACAGGTTAATATTTATATTCTATCGATAAGGCACTCAACATAATGCATGGTGATTGAACGGAAATGGTTTAATTAATTGCATTTTTTGATACTGTTTGGTTCTATTCGCGTGTTTATGTAATGCCGCATTGACTTTTTCGGTATTTTTTAATTTAATTATATATATATATAGGCCTATATTTGTACGGAATGCTTAAAACAAAAGCTATTTCCAGACATATATTGATAACGAGCCATATATATATACATCTAAAAAAAGAAATAAAAAACATGTGAAATTCAATTAGAAATATTGGCCCGGCACCAATAAAATCACTTAGATCATATTGGGTAAAAACACATAGGGAAGACTTGTCACGTGTTCGAATCTACTGACAGATGGAAAATTGATACTTGGTTGAGTTTTCCGCCATTGACTATAAATCCAACTGATCTAATTAGTCTGAGAAATGGATCCATCTCGTAATCAAGAAATAACCTCATGCAGCCATATCCAATGCCTGATGGGTAATATCTATATATTGATGTAACCGAACACTATAACTTGCAATATACCAAATAATGTCTGAATTGGAATTTCAGGTTTATCCATATCAGACAAGTATACAGGGTGGGTCAAAAAGAACATTAGCCACTGTAATCTGTTCTAGATAGGTGTTTAAAGGGACAGTCTCACTTTGAAACAAGTTATTTTTAAACAGTACACAATTACTAGATATTAATTTCTGTGCCA
>JAQIXP010000754.1:0-22712 GCA_034700285.1 Proteroiulus fuscus
TTTGGTTGGGATTCCACCCCCCTCCCCCCAATGAATTTCTTCATGCTGCCCTGCAGGGTGGTCATTTTTGGGCATTGTTTCGTTTTAGAGATTGGCGCCCACCCTTAATAAAATGGCCCCCCCCCAAAAGAAATTCCTGGATCCGCCACTGCATGAGGCAGCCCCTTCAAACATGCATTCGGACATTATCTGTCTCATCTTATTGCCTTGAACTGATACGGAGCAATCAAACCGAAAGGTTCTTGCCTGCATCACGCATGAAGTATTGCGTCAAGGGCAGATGCTGCCTGATGACGTCATTCTTTTCTTGATCAACTAAAAATTGTGAAAAGTACATGTAGGCCCTATTCAGAAGTAAAACAAAGCTTTCTTACAACATGGTTTTAACACTTGGGGAAAAGCATTTTTTCTCATATATTGTCCATTGAAATTTTTTTGGGAGATCTTGTTCTTCAACATGGTTAGGTTTTGAGTAAGCAGGTATTATTAAGGGCACTTCATGACATTCTTATTTGAAAATAGATACCTAATGACATAAGGAAAATGTGAAACTATCTCTATATAGCATGATGGCTCAAATCTAGTTAAGTTAGGATGAGATTATTCCAAAGGGTTAGTATAGTAGAGAATGTATTACATTTGCAAATAACACTTACTTTCTTGAGCACATTTTAAGTACATATATTTTTAAGTAAATAGTGAAACATTTAAGAAAAATTACATTCATCGAACCCTCCCCATTGCAACAGCTTCTTAACTTGCGGAAATGAAATACTTACCATCCTATTTGCTTGAGAGAATGGACGATAATTCTATCAACTTCATCCATTTATTAAATTCCCGTGAAAAATGACAAATGAAGTGATGAAATTTATGGAATTCTGCCCACCAAAATCATCATGACAAAAAAATAATATCCATCCAATAAAACTCCACTAGTGCCACCCAGCGGTAACTAAATAAACGACTGTGGGGCGAGTCAAAAGTAGTTTACTTAATTTTTTGTCACAAAATCTTTTTCTTTAATTATTTATTTACTACTATCATAAAATGCTATAAATCGCCTGTAATACTGGTCAAAACATTTCACTTTAATCTTCCTCACAGCGCTAACTGCTTTGCTTATAAATAACGTCACACAATTTTGGCAAATTTTTAGACCATCCCCTCTAAAATAAAAAATATCACATCATTCACAAGTTATAGAACTTGAATACAAGTGCTTGCAACTGCGACAACACAAACAGAACAATTTAAAACTCCTCAGATTGATTGACAATTTCCAATAAAAGGGCACCTCCCTATTGGAAACTATCGCTTTATTGCAATACACCCGTGCCTCCTGCTGCATCGATGCGCACCAAAATTATTAAAGGGGTTTTAAAGTTAATGGGAAAGTCCCCCCTTGTAGCAAGTGATATTTAGGTTGTTCACACATAACTAGATATGAATGGCTGTGTCAATAATAAGGGCAGCAGTTTCCATATTGAAGAAATCACGTCATTTGCCAAAGTACACGTAAGGCGCCATTTTCCCATAATTTCAGCAGACACGGATAGTTGGTGGCGCCCTCTAGGACGTGTACGTGTTCCACGAGAGGCAATGCCCTTTATCCAGTAGAGGGCGCCATGGCACATACCGTCTGTAAAATGGCGCCTACTTGGGCTTAATTTGCATTTCCAACCAAATTCACGTATTCGGGGCGTTTTATTTAGTGATCGGTGGGCTCAAATCAAATCAAATTGCAATTCCCATGACTTTCCCAATTTTCCATGCTCCTCCTCTTACATATCACCTTCTTTCAAAGTGGGACTTTCCCATTATCTTAATCTCAAATTACTGAGACACATTGTTCTTATAATCATGATGCAAAAACGGTATAGAAACTTTTAAAAAAAAACACTAGCCCAGCCCAATTTCCAAAACTGTCACAACTTATAGTCGGTTACAATAATTTTGGACCCTGGCTGCATAGGAAATACATGGGGACCAGGGTCCTATGTTATTGGAACCGACTATAGCCCTCCTTGTTCAGGACAGTGCAGCTTTAACGTTTTCATAGTGGGTCCCCTCAGGTATACTAGGGCCCTAAAATTTCGTTTACGGAATGTCCCTATAATATACATTGATACGATTTGAAATTAAAAGGAAACTTTGAAACATACAGGTACGGTACTACCGGTATTTAAACATTTGCAAATGACATAAAATCCTTGATATACTAAAAGAGAGCGTTCTCACGTGTTTTTCCTTAGATGTGGAAGATCTAGGTACTTTGATTCCAATTTCTTTCAAGTCGTTGATGATTATATTCTGATATGCGCTCTGATTGTTTGTCTGATTATATATCAATTTCATTTTTCCGTGTACACGTAAATAAACTGTTTTAAAAAAATATATAAAATCAAACTCGCCCAACTACACGCCAACGAACGTTACTGTAGTGAAAGTTTGAAAATGTTCGCATTCATCCTATTGGCCAAAAGCGTTCTAGACGTCCAGTGACGTCGTTACGTACTTTCGTCACAAACGTGACGCATTAAACGCATGCATGACGTGGAAGAGCAAACGCCAAGGAGATAAATTGGAAGGATTTTATTTAAGAGGATTTGGAATATTTTTGTTCCATGACGTGCAGGGCCGTACGGTCTCTGATCAGGGTGGATTGCTATCCAGCAGTTCACTCAATCCACTGACCAGTGCCTATTAAAAAATACGTTGTTGAAGCTTGGGCCAAGGCTTTGTCCAAGGTTGAAGTACCGTATTTTTTGCAAAACACAACCTTGACCCCTTTTTTAACAGACCATTCCATTATTTTAAGCAAAAGTAAGCCTAAAATAAGCGTAAAACCACGGTGTAAGAATGGCTAGTTCGCTTTAGCTCACTACCCTAGAGCGTGTAGCAATAATTATATTCTTACACCGTGCGTAAAACGTACCATGAAAACGTAGCATAAGAAACAGCATTCCTTCTCCTCGTATTTTTGCCCAAATGAATGGACTCGTTCAAAAGGAAGCTTTTTTTTCCCCCTCAAGTGTGACGCAATTTTCACGTTCGCAATCACTGAACGACGTCGTGCCTGGTGTTTTTATATTTTTTTTTTGTTGTTTTAAAATGCCCAGGTGGATCATGTTCAATTTTGTATTTCAAACACGCGGTCAAATATGATAAAGTCATCTTTCTTGCCAATGCAATCAAGGATTTTATTGTGCCTACTAAAAAGAAAAAAAAAAGTACCGTATAACCACTAGCTGCCAGCCAAAAGCTTATTAATTAAATTAATATAAGGGAGCTAGCGATTAATAATGCTATTTGGACATGCATTGCTGAATAATGACATTTTAATAACGTTGATTCAAATGCCCAGTATTTTGGATTACGAAATGATCAAAGGTAAGACTGTACTTAATTCTGTGAAATTTAATAAAATGTATATATGTATAGGTACGTAATAAATGTATATATACATTAATAATAAACCACCATGTTTTTATTGATAAGCGTGTCATAAGCCTTGGCAGTGAAACTTCACCTTGGTTTTCGTGATAGGGCCCTGGAAGGCACTACGATAGGCGTATTTTGGCGTTGTTACCTGGTCATACGCAGTAGTCATTCAGTTTACTTCAGTTTAGTTCATAACTTCATCATGGGGAAAATGACAAACGATTTTCCTGTACTAAGCGTTCCTGGGGCCACTTTTTCCTTTAGTCTAGACTAATTTTCACCTATAGCTAAAAATTTTGGAACATTTTGTTAGGTGGGACCCCTACCCTTCCAAAATAGATTTCTGGGTGCAACCCTGTAGAATACAGCTAATTTTGAGACAGCGCTTAATTCTGGAATGATCGATCCTACATATGGAATGTCAACATTAGGGGAATTTAATTACTTCGCTTTTAACACTTATTTATATAATGTAGCTGTTTGCTAGTTTTTGCGTACTGCTATAGTACGCATGTAGTCAGCTTTCCTGCTTTTAAAATTAAACGACAAACTATAGTGACACCACTGCGAGCAATTATAAGAGTTAGGTGTTGCAGAGGCCAGTACAAGTGCCTTTAAAATTGAAAATGACAAGTCTGCGCCACCTTAATTTTAAAGGCCGTGCCACCAGTGCCTGCAAAGCGTTCTCTTGCACAAGGAGAGCTGTGATTGGCTGCTGCCACCACGTTTGAAGAGCCATAATAATAGTCAAAAATTAAAATGATTTTAAATTTATAAATAAAAAATAACTTGCAAAAGGGATTGATTTTAAACCTGCACATGAGCATGTATTTTTTGATTATGACAGGGAAGGGACAGGGGCTTCCAATAATGAAGTTTGGATGCAAACGCAATCTATGGACAACCCCTGTGCAACATTTATTCACACACATTCTTGCCAAATACACAAAAATACAAATTACAAATTAGCAAGGCCTACGAGCCCATACAAAGCCCAACAAATCCCCACTAAGTTGGCCCACATATCTAATTTCGTCCTCAAAAAAACCTGACATCCCCCCATCCCAGGAGCTAAGTCCCTTCTGTTAAATAACAGATCCAGCTATAAGTCCACTGTTATTTTGAACTGACCTATAGATCTGTAAAGTACAAGGTACGGTACAGGTTTTATTGTTGTATGGTTTGAACCTTGTTGGGTGACTGGCAAGCAGGTTCTAGTTAGTCAAACCACATTGGATCAAAAAGTCACGTGCTCCAGACTAAGTGTATACGAGTCCATCCGAGGGATTGTTCGAGTATTACTTAACTCTTAACAGTGAGGAAAGGGGGGGGGGAGGGGGGACAGTAGTTTAAGGGCCTGCACGTTATGATACATCTACAAGAATATCCTTTCCCTGCTTGTACAATTTTTAAAATTTGAAAAAATTCAAATAGATATTCACGTTAATTTCTCATAAATGAAGAATACGTGAAACTGTTTACAAGCTCATTTGATTTAATTTAAATAGTATTATGACCGAAACGTCCCATTTTTGCTTGACAATTCAAGCAGGTCATCTAGAGACACTTGTCTTTAAATGGATCATGTCATTTACCTGGATTTATTAAATTTCCCTATCCAAGGTCAAGATTCCTCTTCAATGACTTTCTAGGCAGGTGCATCATAGCATAAAGCAAGCATTACCAAATAGGACAGGAGTGCCAAAGCTAATCTGTCCAGGCGGAATTTCAATAGAAAAATCAGATTTAATATGTAGGGCCTATGGACATGTTCTAATTGGGTGTTTCCTGGTTCATGGAGGAAAATTTAATTTTAATCTTTACATAATGCTAGGGACACTTTCAAGGATCACAATGCAATGGTACAATTATCTCATTTTTGACAAATTGGCTCTATTCGTCACTTCTGAATTAAGCCATCGAATTCATCAATGGCGTGGCAACTTTTGGGCATAGGGTAGATTTCAAGATGCAATAAATTGTTAACATACCCTAATACATAAATTATTTGGGCTAAATAGCGACATCTGATATTTTCTAGCCATTATTTATAATGGGATCTTAAATAGCAATAATTGCAGCAATTACGCTGCTATTAAATGTAAAAAAGGGGTGCTTGACGTCCCATCCTTCTTAGAATATTAGTGGAGTTCGTTTACATTTAACAGTAAAATTTAGAAAAACAAATTCCAACCGCAATGGGATGAAAACATTCGGGGAGGGGGGGGGGGGGCAATTTAACAAAAACGTATCCTGCACAGTGTAATTATATTTTTCCGAGTAACATTGAGACACTGAATGAAATGTCTTAAATTGGTCACATTTTTACATTGGAAATAAGTCAAAGTTTGGCATTGGATATATTGGTCAAATGCTAGGTGTATAGTGAGTAATGGTTGAAATTTGTTATAACACCATTAAGCTTATTGAAGTATTTTTAGATCAATGTAAAATAATTTTAGTAAAGTTTTGAAGATAAACATCCATTGATGGCACAAGGGTGGATTCAGAGGACCGATTTTTTTTTCTGGGGAAGGGGCATCTGTGGGCGAGAGTCCACAGTCAGTGGGGGTAAGGAGCCTTTGCCCCCCCCCCCCATCCCCCCCGACGTGCAAAGCTCAAGCTCAAACTCATCGATTTGTGGGATCATGACCCCCTTGTCCCTCCTTTGTGATGACATCACTAATCACATGTAAATGCCAATATCTTGATACTGGCATGCTATAGGTCCAGCATACCAATGCATCTCTGACCAACAACAAAATAATAATTAGCTATAAAACCTCAATTAATTAATTACAACATGTGAATGACATCGATGTTTTTATAAGCTACAATTATTATGGGCTTTAATGGGGTGAAAACTGTTTTCTGACTATAGGACCTATCTTCATAATAATTGTTTTTGTTTACAGTTACACCATGGTAATCCTCAAAACAAAGTTAATGGCATAAATTTTGAGCAGCAAAAGTAAATAGGTTAGGAAGGACAGCTCTAATGTTTGACTCTCGAGTTGGTTACAAATTAGAACTCAGTCCATTCCTCTGATAGCAAGTCTGTCGATGCCTTTGCTATTATAGTCGTAGATGTCCTAGGGGTAGATAAATTTTTTTTTTGAACCCGATGAGACTGCAAAGAATGGGTTTATCCCGCTAGGAGGTTCTCCGCTTATTCGTCTCTCAAACAGTACACGGATCCTCGTTGCCAGTTAGGCACATTTCCTACCATCACACATAGGTGTAATACAATATGTCATAAGTGTATGTTAGGGAAATGAAAGTCAAATCGAACCTTTATAACTTTGTTGGACCAAAGCTTCTAATCGAACTAATAAAAACAGCTACTGCTAGCAAAAAACATGACCTATTGGTATTTAATAATGTCCATTTGAGGAATTACTAGGCTATTAGAATTTTGGTTATTTGCCAGACACTAATAATAAAGTGGATATTTAAATAATATTTACGAAATAAGATCTTCTCCCCCCCTCCCCCCCTTTCCATAAATTAATGAGTAAACATCAGCATCATCATCCCAACCAAAGTTCCACGTAAATCAACACATTTGCTACTTGGGTATTGTTTTAAAATCAGATTAATATGAATACTTGCTCAGAAATAACGCTACGTGCACGTAACAACTTGTTTATTTGGCCTCGACCATCGGGTACTATTTTTTGATAGGACTTAAAATTTGAGAAATTAATAAATAAAACACGTGCTTGTCCTTGACAGCCCCCCCCCCTTTCCCTTCCCCAGGGGGGTGGGAGGGGGGGCAGGGCGTTGAGCGGTTTTCCCCTGGAGTTGGTAAATTTTCCATGGTTTAGGAAATGTGCAACTTCCTTTAGAGTTGTCCCGAGCAACTTCCTCATTAGCATCACTAGGAGCGATCTGTAGTGTATATAGTAATATAATAATAGTTGGCAAGAGCAACTTCTCTTTCGAGATACGAATATATACCCAATAATAACGGCGTACCGACGTAAAGCTGCCTTCGCGGGCTAATTTTCATGCTGAAGAGATGGTCAGATAAGAAGAAGCGAGTGGTCACCAACGAATTCCTCCTTTTTTTGTTCCACCCAAAAGCCGAGGCCCTGCATTAATGGATACGCCAACGGCTACGAGTTTACACGAACGTAGGAAAGGGCCCGATAGCGTAATGATTCCCATTATTACAACTTCCGAATGTGAAATATCTTCGAGGTTCAGCCTAAGACAGGAAGGTAAGTCCGACATCTTACTTACAGAAAATGAATTTGCATCACCTATCTATCAATGAAGGAAGAACTGCATAAACATCTAGAAGATTTTGCCGTCACTGAGAAGGAGAAAGTCGGTACAAATGTATGCAGTGGCTTTCAAAATAGCAGTGCTGCATTTGAGTGCAACCTCATTGGGGTTCTATAATAGGCACGCTCGAATACAACTAAAAAGTGTTGACACCAGTTCTGCATAATATGGATTTGGCATTTTCAAATGAAATGCTCAATTCAAAAATAACTGAGCTAGTGAGCTAGGGACCCCGTATGTTGCTCTTTCATTCCACCCCATTAACACCTAGCATTTTAACACGCACGGATCTCGCTGTGTGCAAGGTGTTTCGTTCAAAGTGCTTCATTGTGGGCAACTTCAGAGTCACTGCTGGCTCCTGAAATGAACTATGTGCCAGTATTATTAAAGCAAAATGGGGGAGGGAGGAGGGAACATGATTCGATTTAACTATTACCCCCCCCCCCTCCCCCCACCAGTTAAGATTCATCTCCAGACAACTTAAGGAGGTTGCAAATCCTAACTTGAGCAACGAGACCGTCGTTAATATTTCTGAGAAAAATGAGGAATATGACTACCTAGCTTATTGCCAACATTTAACGCACCGGTATCAACATTTTGACTCGAGATTTAATATGGTATAAGGCGAGTTGCCGTAAAATTTCCATTTTTTCTATCTTTACAGAATGTACGTCAAAGAGGCCTCCCTTAATATCAACCGATGCAATCGATCGAGGGAGCACTTGCAATCAGTTGATTTTGGAAGAAGAAAAGCCATGGGTGCTGGGAATAATGATCAGAGCGGCAACCTTCCAATCGCTACTGGATAAATGCATCGAAAGTTTTGGTATGTCACCTTATACAATTAGTCAACAACTAGAAGACGACGTAAGACAAGAACAAAAAAACCTAGTAGAAATGCAGCATAGCCATAGTTTATTAGTGCGATGTTCCTAAGATTTGCAATAATTGGTGGCAAATGGTGGACTACGAAGGAGTTCATTTTAAAATGCGTCTTCTTTAGATTCTTCTGGAAATGTCGGAGAAGACGACAAACTCCCGTACGTGCTGTTTCTCATGCACAAGTGGTTCGCCAGTTCGGACGAATTGGCCGAAAAACTCGTCGAACATTTCCACGGGGGACGAGATAGTCCGAGGCACGGCGACAAAGCGTGTTCACATGGGGCGAGAGTGTGTCACGCCATCAGGTGAATGCAGTTTCATAGGTAGTGCTCGACTATTATTCGTATTACAGCATTAAACAATGATATTCTCATTTATCGTTTCATAAGATATTGGATCCACACTTTTCCCATGCACTTCGACATGGACAAAGCGCTGGCATCCATTTTCCACGATTTCCAAGTTTCCCTGTTCAATGCAGGCTACGACGACCTTGCCGATCTGGTTGATGTCTCGAAAATGTGAGTAGAATTGGCAAGCTTGCCCGTAGAAAAAAAATTTCTCCTTCCAATTTCGCAGTTAGGGAGCAGCTTTTGATGCGTCAAATATTTATGTAAGACCTTCTTACGACTGGATGAGAAATATCTCCGTGAGAAATCCGGGAGCCAAACTGAATCGGAAGGTTTCCCTGGTGTTCAATCATTTGGAGCCGGACGAATTGGCCGAACACCTGACTTACTTGGAACACAAGGCAATGAGAAGGATAGCGGTGAGTAGACCGTGTGCAGAAATTGCGACTCCACTTCGTGGCGTGTGTCAGCAATAGAAGTCGGACGTTCTCAACTTCCACTGTAGTTTCAGGACTTCAAGACGTATGCTCAGCAAGGCACCTTGGGGGATAATACCAAATTGGAACGCTCCATATCGCTTTTCAACGGTCTATCCCAATGGATCCAGTGCATGGTTCTCAGCAAGACAAAGCCGCAACAGCGGGCCGAGGTCATCGTCAAATTTGTCAACGTGGCCAAGGTGAGCTTTAAAATTGAAGATTCATTTCTAGATGAACATCACGGGTTGAAATTTTTTGTTGCGTACGCTTAGAAATTACAAGAATTGCAGAATTTCAATACTTTAATGGCGGTTGTGGGTGGTCTGAGCCATAGTGCCCTGGCTCGTCTTTCCAAAACCCTCGCCTGCGTTCCACCAGAGACCCATAAGGTGACTTGATTATTTCGTCGCTCTCGCTCTCTCTCTCGTCATTCCTTTTCTTCAAATTTATTCTAATGCCACTCTTTTAATTTGTTGTAGATACTTCAAGATTTGACTGAATTACTCTCTTCCACAGCAAATTTCAGCAATTATCGCAAAGCTCTGCATGAAAGCAAAGGTTTCAAGATTCCAATCCTGTTAGTTTGACATTCTTTCTTTTCTGCGCTTTGCTAATGTAAATATTTTTGTAGCTACCGACTCACTAATGTTTATTCATTAATTTAGAGGTGTTCACATGAAAGACCTAATATCGCTCCACGTGGCTTTGCCCGATTACATCGAGGAGGAGGTCATCAATTTCCGCAAAGTCGCCCAATTGTCGCTCATCTTTCAAGAGCTCAACCAGTTACAAAATTTGAATCCACCCATCGACGTCAACATGGACTTGGTGAATACTTTAAGGGTGAGTCGCATCGCTCCGTGATGCCATTTGGATTTTATTTCTTGTCTGTTCTATTCGTTCAACCTATAGGTGTTCATTGTTTCAGCTCTCTCTGGATTTGGCATATACGGAAGACGAGATTTATGAGTTGTCGTTGGCACGAGAACCTAGGAATTCCATGTCGGCAAGTGCAATCCATTAGCGTGATCTTGCCCTGCATATATGAACGTGAGCCAATAGTTCTTAGTTTGTTTTCTTTAAATTTCAATTAGCCACAGTCTTCACCAACCAAGCCGGCAGTATTTGCGGAATGGGCTTCTGGAATCAATCCCCCGTTGGATCCGGAAACAATTGAAAAGCACGTTCATGCTATGGTCGAAGTGAGCGCATGCACTTTTGTTTTTTACTTTCATCTTTTCAGTTCATTTGCATCCTTTCCTTTTGTCCTGCAGGCCGTGTACAAAAATTATGACAACGACCACGACGGATACATATCTCGAGCAGAATTTGAAGCCATAGCTGGAAATTTCCCCTTCATCGATTCATTTTGCGTCCTGGATGCCGATCAGTAAGTCATTTCTGTAGGCTTGCAGTAACTTTCACAAATTGCTCGATTTCTCAAACTCGTATTCCTTCTTCATAAGCGATGGAATGATAAGTAAGGATGAAATGAGAAATTATTTCATCCGGGCAAACTGTCATGCCGTTAGTTCAGGATTCAAACATGACTTTCACGAAACGACTTATTTCAAGCCCACCTTTTGCGCTCACTGCACTGGATTGGTGAGTGAAGAAGTAGGTTGTGGCATTTATTCAAGCATAGGACCATGTTGATTTGTCAAAAATGTTTTTTTTTTTTTAGCTCTGGGGTTTGATAAAACAAGGTTTCAAGTGCAAAGGTGAGAATCGACATTTAACTCGGATACGGTGGTGTGAAGATTCTGCCCTGTTGCTGCACAGTGTCAAAATGCATCCTCACTCATTACGAAACTTTTTGTTAGATTGTGGCATCAATTCTCACAAGCACTGTAAAGATTTGGTGGTGATGGAATGTCGAAAGCAGACTTTGTCATCGAGTCGATGTAATTCCATGGCAAGTTCAGGTAAGCAAGGGAAGAAAAAGGGTGGAACGATAGTTTTTAAAAAAAATATGCGTTAGTTTTAATTTTCTTTGTGCAATTTCGTAGACGGGGCGATTATGAAGAACAAATTGAGGAACTGGAGGAGACAACAAAAGTGTCAATCGGAAGGGGAACTTCCAACCAGTCCAAGGATTAGCGTTACCTCGAGCACGAATGAATCAACATCGCAGATGTCGGATTACGGAGACGGCGATGCTTTGTCTATTCAGGAGAAATTATCCATAGCCGAAGAGGTTAGGAAACTGCAGTCCCAGAAAAACCAACTTCCATTTGTCGTATCGGTTGCTTTGCAATAGCGAGGGGAATTCTAATTTGAACGGCTCAATTGTTTATCTCACAGGCAAGGGGAAAATTAATGAGGGAAAATGAGGAACTCCGTAGTCAATTGGAGTTGGCTAGAGCGCAAATTCAGGCTCTGAACCGACACATGGGAGAAGTGCGTCAACAGACCGTCGCATTCATTTTGAGGCAAATGGAAACGCTCAAGATTCAGAAGGATACGGCCGTGTGAATGGCGCAACTTTTTTATGCCATGATTGGAAGTTTTTACAGACGACAGTTTTCTGATTGTGCATTCATCAAAAGACAACAAAAAAAAACACTTGGCAGTTGATGTGCATCTCGTTTTGCAGTTGGCAGCAATCTTGCCGGACGAGATTGCTTTCGTCTGGCACATAAGACGCGCTAGAGTACTTTTACTAGTCATCTATAACGGTTGTTCGTTCTCCTTCAACACACTCCACGTCTAATTATTTGTGACTGCACACCCTATTCCATACATTTTATAGTCATATTTATATATAGTATATCATGTTCGTTATTGCTATTGCCCCTTTATCGTACTGGATTAACACTACTTTTTTTAGTTTCTTTCATACGTGCACAGCTCAACTTTTGGCAAATGTGAGACATACGGACAAGCTATAGTAGTATGCTCAGGACTTTGACACGCAATCCATCGATTATACATAAACTGTTGCATACATTGTGATTTAAATTATAAGAATGCAACATTTGCTTAAGCAAAGAAGTGCATGAATATCCCCAAATATATTACTATACTTGACATGATTTTATATGTACTCAGAATTGAAGCAACAAAGGCATAAGAGAATCATTCCAGAAGTAAATGTCCCTTTTCATTAATGTAACGTACAAGTTAATTCAATTCTCAACTCAGTATCCTAGGATCAGCATATCATGATGGCATTTGGTAGAGGATTGAGGAGGCGGGAGGGGGGGGGGCAAGGAGGGGAGAAAGATTATCTCCCAATCAGAAGGTGACTCAAACGTCAGTAATGACTTAAAGAAAATTGCTAAATTGAATTCCTAACAATTTGTTCATTGTCTTATTGAATGTAAGAAAAATGACCAATAATAAACATAAGTTAGTGATAACTACCATAAATTTCCTTCTAGAGGATTGAAGTGCACGTGCCTTCTTCTAGCCCTCGCCCTAGAATTTCACTTAAAATAACTGAAACTAAATTGAAATTACGTAGCAAATTTAATCTCTCTAATAAACCTAAGCTTTAGAGAACGGATAGCTCAATGCGTAGTCAAATTCATAGATTTTCCATTTTAAAAACTTTAGTTTAGTTATGTTTTTCTATTTTACGAAGATTTATCAGTAAACAAATTGTGTTATTCACAACCTTAAGGTTAGCATTTCTTATGTCTAGTATTTGGAATATCAGAATTACATTCCCAGTTTGGTCAACTTTACTACCTAATGCCCATGGTTGCTGCCGGAGTAATAGGCTCCTGACAATACCCTTATTATAAAAAAAAGTTGATAATGTGGCTCTTAAATAGATGAGGGACATACAGAACTACGAAAGGCTTAGTTTTGCTACGGAAACAAACACATTTTACACTACACTACAATGCTCCTAACTATTTGGGCTTATTGCTCACCCAAGAAGTACCACGTTAAAATTAATTCGTAAACCAGTGTTATAATTAACTTATTGCGTACGTTAGTAATGTGACTCGCTACTTTACACCTTTTGAAATATTTTAATTACCTTAAAATCGCACGTATTGCCTACAAACTACGTTTTTTTACGCTGGCCAGACCCCATTAATTATAGGCGAGGGCGGGCTATACAACTTATTTTTTTTTTAAATTCACTGAATGTCAAACTACAGGAGGTACATTCATATAAAAAAAAGATATTAAATTACTGGCGTTTCCTTGCACTTTAGTGTAAGGTTTAATGTCACCAAATTTGTTTAGTGAATAGTGACTGCTAATTTCTGAATATTTCATTTTTGTGCAGTCTTCAGAATTATAAATTATAATGAACAAATTCAAAAATTTCCGTTTCCAAATTAAATTCCCTACATTTTTCTGGTTTTCCAGGATGATATAAAATTCCCTGAGATGTCCAGGTTTTTCCCATTGTTAGTCGCCATTTTCAAAAGGAATGTGTCCATTGTATATAACATTACGGGAAACTTGCATTTTGCCCGCGTACAATACATGCGATTTTAGGGTATTTACGTTGATATTTTTGGTTTTTGCTAATTAACAGCTAAGTTAACAAATGCTAATTATTTCGGTTATAAATAATTATATAAAGATTAATTTTTATAAATTAAAATTACTTTTTTAAGAAAGAAAAAAAATGATAGTGCTACCAATTCAGTCATTTTCGTCCAATTCAGTGATGTTACATGTAAAAATAGCTACGTTAATTTACTTTTAGATTTTAAAATATGCCAACCCAAATGGGTGATTTCTTTTCAACAAATTTGCCAAAATTCCTACAAAAGGACCGGTATTTAGGTAATCGTGCGAGAAGTTCCCATTATCTTTACTAAGAACTGTTTTTAAAGAGCAGTACAAAAAATGTTTGACTCACCGAAGCTGTTCAACCTCGTCCTCCGCTATCATATAGGCACTCGCTGTATCACGTTGTCCGTTCTTGAGGAATTTCACCGTCCGAATGAATATCCCATTCACAATTTGTGGATCCGCTGGCACCTCCATCCGACGACATTTCAGTATCTGGGATCACCTTAGCAGTGAATATAATAAAAAAAAGAGTTAACTATTTTGCCTTTGGACCAAGGAAACATTTTCATAAAGGCTACTGTAATTAAAAGAATGCTACCATTTAAATCCTTCTCATTATTGCGTGGAAAAAATAATCAATCAATGGGCCATGACAGAATGGTCGAATCTTGACACACTTGTTTTACAGTTGCTTTTAATAATTTTTGGCCTTGGCTCACCATCTAGCTTTAGCCTTTTTATCGTTGGCAGTTGCCATCCATGGGGGGCTTCTATTGGTCCTCAGCGGCAGTAATTAGCGTGGGTTAGGATTCGTCAGCTCAGTAGCTGACGACCTGACCTAACCTACAATTTTTCATTACACGGTGATCCAATGGAAGCCCCGTGGATGGCAACTGCAAACGATGAAAATAAAGCTGACGCTAGGTGGCGAGCCAAGACAAAACATTATTGAAACAGACTATAGGTCAATTATGGTAGAAAAGTGCCGTTTCATGCGCTCACCTGTCGTACACGTTGTCCAAAATAAGAAGACACGGCTCGCATTTCTCCTAAACTTTTTTCACTTTCTGAACACATCTCATTTTCTCGTGACGCGTAAAGTCGGAGGTCAGACGGTCGTCGTCGCTTGTTTCGCCGCCACTCCGGGACGCTCTCACCCAAACTTGATACTGACGTTTCCAATGTCCCCAAAGGATGAAAAGCTTGCTGTTCGGCACAGAGTGTCAGAACGTGGCCAAAGTGTGGATGACCGTGTGAACGAAAGGGCTTCACTTCTCCCTCGCTGAACGTCACTGACACTGTAGTGTTGTTCTGGGAAAGGGGGGTGGGGTTGATAATATTTATTTTGTAAACCTGTGGTTACACTGAACAAAAATGAACAATACGGAGGAAAAGACTTAGAAATTATCTCACCGTAACATCGGTGATATCTTCGGGAGTAGTGGCTACGCTACTCCTTTCACCAGCCATTTGATGGTCAGGATGAGCGACATCCCCAATTCGCAAAGCCCTGAATTTGAAGTTAGGTAAAGGCATTTGTTCCAAACTGGGGTCTTTATCTTCAGGTACACTTTCAATGCTCTTCATTTTTGAGCTGATATCCACAGGTTGAAAATCTTCCGATTTAGAAATTGGACTGAAAAGTCAGCATAATTTAGCACGTCGGAACGGCATCTCCTCCATTTCAGAAAAAAAAAATAAGGATAAAAATATAAACCATTTCCTAATGAAACTTACCTTTTCGGTGAGGCATCCCCTGCCACCTTCACAACGTCATCGAACTCTGCTTCTGTTAACGAGGGAAAGTGGATGCGAGGGCTCTGTGGCGAAACAGACTTCGGCAAAGCGGGTTCGGGGGTAAGAACTTGTTTTGAGGTAGAATTTAACACAATTACAGCAGAGGGCAAAGAATAATGGATAGATTCAGTCGGAGTGATTATGTGTGAAGAATAAGATGTAGATTTGGGCGTAGAAGATTCTGTTAAAGGAGGTGTGCCAATCGGAGTGCGGACAAGCGCCTGAAGTGAAAAATAAATAAATAATGAGAAAAGGGAAAACTGAATTAAACACAGTTTGGATAATTTCATCGAAAAACCTACCTCACAGTTGGATGTTGGCATTTGCTGATGAATAAGACTGTTTCGTTCTCCATTATTTTCAGTTGTTTCACAGTGATCTTTATCTGGCAAGTGTTTGTCCATCTTCGCTAAGTCGCCAAAATCGGTTTGACAGCCGATTTCTTGGTAGGGTGATGCTTGCCGCGCGACTCTTTCCAATTTACAAGCAGCGAGAAGTTTTTTTGGTCTATCCACGAGAGAATTTATCAAATTTAATCGAGCGATTGAATCACACACATCATCTGAAATTTCCAAATTATTTACAAATTTCTCATCAGTTGTGGCCACCCGACCGTGGAACTTCCACCAGTTGGTAAAGCCTCCGGTTGTGAATTATGGAGAGTATTCATTCCATCCTTTCAAGTCAATGATACGAGATAAACTTATGGTTTCATAAAAAGTTGCACGGACGTGTCTTAGGAATAAGACAAAAGCATAATGGTACTATACCTTTGCATCATCACTCGTCAATGCCACATACTGAGCATTTTTGAAAGATAGGGGAATATTTCTTGATTTAATATCCACGCTAGGCAATACCTAATTTAAAAGAAAATTGATTAAGACTAAAATATGAATTTCTAGCAGCTAATTATGATTTGCTCCTTAGATATGTTGCTTATTACTTGTATTTTCAGATCCCGTTTTATGCTATTGTGCACCATCTTTTGAATCACGACATTCCCGCTTTCGATAGCTCCATTAAGCACAGACGGCGAGTTATTTGTCTTCGAACTGTTTTTTTGTCGCATTCCGAGACAAACGGCAACTTAAACACGATGGAAGTCAGTATACGCAATCGTAGAATTATACCCAAAGAATTAAATTACATAAAACCCAACCCGTCACTACCTCCGTCCCTTTGTCGCGAGTCTTCCTTATGTACCGAATTCTCGTTCAACTTCTTTGTTGAAATACGGTGGTGGCAATTAGGTGGGCGAGTCGTCACTTTTCGCACAGAATCGGTTTTAAGGTAAACAGATGGCTGCTCGCTTGTGGCATTGTTGACCTTCGCCGTACTGATTGGAACTGTCTTGGTAGAGCTGCCGGCAATTTTCGAGATTGCAGTACTGGCGGATGCATTACGAAACATTTGCCGTTCACTTTTCTAAGAGGATTACAATAATAATAAGAATTAAAAAAAAAAAATGTGACTTCTATCGATACATATTAGAGAGAATTCAATTCTGGACTTGCAACCAAACTCATCCTAATTACTAATCATCTTATAATAAATTGCCATCAAATTCTCAAAAACTCAATTGTTTAAATTAAATTCTGGTCATTTTTTTTAATATGGTTTTAAAATTTTGAGGGCACCTTGCCAATACCGTCCCTAGTATGAACCCAACAACCTAGGAGCATTTTATACCTTGGGGGACAAAGCAAAATTATGCAGTGCATGTCACCAGTACATGTCACAAAAGACCCATCCATTTTACCCTTATGTGTTTGGGTTTAAACTGTAGAGTATCTTTGAAGTACACAAGTATAGCCTTGTAATGCAGTTCAATTAAGGCAGGTAAAAACATTTTGTAGAATGTGTCCAGGTGTTTATCTTTGGACGAGTCAGTGGTTTTTTAATGAAATGTAAGGTAGCCTAACCCTTATCGATCTCAAATTATTAATAAAAATTATTGTAAAACACATACTGTTATTCAGGGTGATTAAAAAACATGTTAACACTTTCATGTACCTATATTAACACAACATTTCACCGAAGATGGATTGGTATAGGAGATGATGAGGTAAACTTCCACTAATTCCACTTTAAACACTCAACTGCAGATGGCATAGTGCAAATTGTGCAGACCTCGAGTAAAGGAAGGGAGGAAAAAGAACACAGAGGCAATATTATGGAGAGAAGGAAATGCTGTTGTGGAAGACTTGTAGCAGTACTGCCCCAACATTTGGCTATAGGGACTATGGAAAACAACGAAAATCGTAGTCTTGACTAAGATTTTAGATCCTAGGTCTACCAAGTGCCAGGCTGGCCTGCTAACCACTCAACCAACCCACTTCGGTGATAAATTGACATAGGATTCCTACAACGGCCAGCACGTTCGCCAGATCTAATGCCGTGATTTTTGGCTTTTATGGCATAATCAAACGTGTTTGTGCAATCAAGTCAAGTGATGTTCGCAATCTGCGAGAGATGTTGACAATGATGGTGTACAAGTGGTGAACTTCTGACAATGAATTCAGTAGAGAAATATAAATGTTAACATTTTTCAAATCACCCTCATGCGGCTAATTATAATATCAAAAATAGATACCGGTATTGTCAGTAATACCAAAAGTGTCCAAGGATCGCTACTTTCACCGGCCATGCTAAACCTACGTGCTCCTTGACAAAAGTCAATTTCATACCCTCTAGCCAATTTCACACAAAACGTACCTTCTCACAACGTTCACATAGTAAAGTCTTGGGACGCAATAGCCTAGAGCCGTTGTCAATCTTTACAAGACGAGGCCGAGAGATTAGGAACCCATCCTTCGTACACCCAGAAGTTGTTGTCATTTTCTTCCGAGAGTCATCGTTGACACTTTTCTGCAGCAAATTATACCAAAGAATTTTTTTTTGCTTTTTTTAGGGTCTGGATCAATGTCCCCCCTCCCATTTTAAGCTTATTTAAACGATTTGATTTATTTGCATTCTTGACATTGTTACATAATGGACAAGGCCAACGAGTCGTCTTTTGACTCTTTAGCTGGGGCCTCAGCCCGCCTCATAAAAGAACTGACCATTACTTCCTTTTGGCGAGTATTCAGCGTTTGATAAACGTGGTATCGTGCTCTGGCCAGTTCCGAGTCCGGGCTAATTCGAAGAAATAATTAAGTGTTTTTGGTTAATGCCTCGCCTTTTCATTTTTCTATTTCTCAGAGAAACTATATAGTGTTTATTCATACCCATCATCCATCCAAAGGTGTTTCCATAGAGCGTTTATTCTACTATAATGACCATCTCGTTCTAATGAACTTGTAACATGCTCAAAATTAACTTTTCGAGACTTCACCGTTTGTAATAACAGTCGAATGTCGTCCAAACTTTGAAAATCACTCTGATCAATCATTATTTGTTGAATAGATGCAGCATCCCTTTCAAGATCAGTACAACAAATGAATGCGAATGATTACAAGTAGTCCTACACACAAACTGCGTCCGTCAGGTGGCGGTGTGCTCAACGGTTTTTTACAAAAGTTATATATTTAATATTTAAGTTTAATATTGTGTGTGTACGGTATATACAAAGGTACATGTATATACGGTATATTAGATTGCAGCATTATGTAAAGCTATTTCGACATTAAATCTTTCCTTCCTGGACATTACTGTAATATAAAACAGGTTTGGACTTGTTTGAAGTCACTCGTGACCATGCAGTCACCTTGGGTCTTCTTTCAAATTACTCTTGTGTCAAAAAATAATGTTTAGCCATGTAACAAACGATGTTGTTACTTTAGAAAACTATAACAAAGACTTTAAGATGCAGCTTACAAAAATATTAAAACTTACCATTTAGGTATTCACACTATTATTAATGTTTCAGCTTCAATGTCAAATCCCGGTATTATAGCATTGATTTCACTATCCCTTCAAGTTCCATCGTTTGAAAGTAATTAGGATGTAGCATAATAGTTGCCTTAACAACTTGGATCATCAGAATCGCTCGATCATGGTGAAAAGTTCCATTTTTCGCTATGGAAAAACAAAAAAAAAACGTTGAAGACATCAAAATTCAATAAACTTTCCAATTAGGCATTCGATCATACTTTTACCGGTGTTTTTTGTAGTCTTATTTCTAAATGGTATTTAAGTGAACCGTTTTTATCTCGTATATATATAGGCCTATGCATTCTATAAAACAATGGAATAATTTCCCACAAACTATAGTTCAAAATTTAAATGTCACTATACTGACTTTGGGAATCTCCTCCTGATATAGTGGGATAATCCCCCTACCAAATGGGCATCATGATAATAGGGGTAATATATAGGGTGCCTAGATGAAATGAATTAAGGAATTATTGAATGAATTACATTAATTTAATGATTGGTGTATGCATATGGCAAAATCAAATTGCAATTTTCATGAATTTCATAATTTTTCATTTTCTTCTTTCAAAATGGGACTTTCCTTCGAAAGTCGCGCGTATTAAAATAGCCTTAACAAAGTCTAGCGCCATCTGTTGGCCACTTTACAAGCTCATATTACATACTTCGCCGCATTCAATAATAACGCACTAGAATTCTATACTTTTCGTGAGTTCCATTATTATCATATAATAGTGCGAGAATACAGGTGCTATACTATATGTATTCATTGGATGCCGTATATATTATATAAGCACAGTGATTTTATTTTATAATATTGGAAATAAAATGAAATACAATATAGGCCTACATAAAAACTGTACAGTCGGTGTGTAACAAAGCGTCATTGAATAATAACAATATATAGCTATAATATATTTTTTTTTAATTAACAGCTTGTGATTTTTAAATAGAGCGAGAGAGAAAAAGTGAAAGAGTGATAGTAAAAATAATAATAATAAAAGACTCGAAAATCGATGAAGAAAAAACCTATAAGCAAATCTAATGTCAACAACAACAATTGGAGCGAGATACAAGTATATATAGTCATATGCGTGTGGCCTAACGAGCTATATTATAATAAGCAATTCCAAAAAAAACATCCTCGGCTTCTCATATTATATATGGCGTGAATTGCTCCCAAATTCTGTTCAAATTAACTAGCAAACTATAATAATGCATTTCATATACATGTATACTCATTTTAAAACCAAAGGTCTATTAAAAAACTTCGAAAACATATATTTAAAAAAAAAAAATACCTGAGATTTTGTATAACTTCTGAAAAACAAATTGACTTAAAAAATGGTCAAGACGAAATGAGGGGATGAAATGTCAATTCCATCATCCCAAACGTGCAATATATAGGAAAATGAATTTATAAGAACGAGTAAAAAGATAATATAAATCGCCTCTTTTTGATGGAAGCCATTCTATTTTTATTATTACATGCAGTGACTTAAAAGGTGCGTTTCCATCAATTCCCCCCACATTTCGATGGCTTAATTCACAAGTAGTGAATAAGCCAAAAGTTGGTTTTGAGATAATAGCGTTTTTTTATGGTAAAAAGGTAGCCTATATAACTTGGAAATAAACAATGTTAAAAGGCTGAAATTTGGTGTACAGCTATATATGGATAAAACAATATATACATACATTTTATAGGGAATGGGCTACTTTTTTGTTAAATAAGTAAATGAGTATAAAGAAATTAAGTCATTTGAGAAATATAAGGCTTTAAAATGCATATTGGCTAATTTGAGTTTGATTAATTTTTGCAGGAAAGTAAAATAAATTAAGTGTGAAGTAGCGCATGTGCACATCCATTAGTTTGCCCATTGAATAAAAAGAATGCAAAAAAAATAGCGAATATTGTTAGTTCGCTACTTGTATTTTAATAAAAAATCAAGGTTTCGAGAAATTTTTAAAATTTAAACTAACGAATGGTACCATTCACTGCACTTCTATAGGTACGATATCTTGTTGAATATTCACTACTGTTCACTTCTGTATAACTTTAACAATTATGGGTTAAATTAATTTCTGTAACTTTAGGTTCATTAGGGATCACAATGGTACACTTATCTCATTTTTGACAATTCGCTACTTCTGAATTAAGCCACTGATTTGTTGTGTTTCAGGTGGGTTCCCGCCAAAAACGCACCTTAAACACTAATTACATTGACTAATGGAAATGTTCAACCATTTATTGTCGAAGCTTTTGGCAAAATGATGTTTTGATCATTGCAGCGAAAATTAAAAGTTGCTAAATTAACAAGTTCATTTAGTATCTCGTGGTGGGCTGCTTTACGACATCCACGACGTCATGCGCCATATACCTTTGAAAATCCCTTTATGTGCCACAGCGCTCATGACACGTGCAAGGAGAAAATGGTTCTAATGGTTTGAACACGTGATATTTGGAACGGTAACTTTGTCGAATTACATTTATAAGGCTCGTGACTCAAGAACCCTAATGTTCTAGATATATGAAACATCACTTGTCAGTGTGATAAGTGTCTAAGAAGTGCTTTCCTAAACCGAACAAAAACGTTAAAGCTGCACTGTCCTGAAGAAATTTTGTTCCAAAATGGGGCTCAATGCATGTGCATATTCCAGCAAACCAAATGTAATTGGCACGTGCTTGCAGCCCCAATTTGGAACAAAATTTCTTGAGGGCAGTGCACCTTCAACCCATGAGAGAAAAGTAGTTCCTAAATTGCCTCTGCCACCATTTTGTTCACTGACCTGCAGGGTTAACACATATAAGGTACATGTATATATTTTATTAAAATTAAAACTTCAGAAATGCAATGTTATAGTATCAATAACTTCGCTGGACCTAAAGGTTTCAACAATAAAAGGGTATCGGTTTTGGTATTAACATTTCCATTACAATGTAGCCAAGTTGGAACAAATTCTGTACGAGTCCACTCAAAAGGAACGTCGTCAAAAAGGTCTGCGGGATTCAAGTGGTATTTATTTTTCTCGTCTTCATTAATCGTATTGCCATTGATATGCTACAACTACCCGCTTCGAGGGAAGGAGGCGGGGGGGGGGGGGGGGGGAA
>JAQIXP010000755.1:0-22701 GCA_034700285.1 Proteroiulus fuscus
GGTCATGCACTACTAGCGCCCTCATACGGTCAGGTCACAATAATAATGCCAAGAAATCGGGCCACTCGACTACCCTGTGCTTATATTTTATAGTTATTGGTTCAAAACTTAGGCCTCAACGTTACTGGTTAACTTACCAATTCTACAGTGCAGTATCCTCCAAAGCTATGTGAAACCACAGCAACGTGGCTAGCTTTTGCCTTATTGACAAAGTTTTCCCAAACATATTTTACATGATCTTCTGGACTCTCACTACCCTGAAATAAATAAATGTGGATAATAATTACAGCCTTGCAAATTGTAATAGAATCAGAATCGCTTAGTCAATCATAGAATTTCCACAATAATTTCAGATGCAAGAATTGACGCTTGATACTTTAATAATTAAATTCAGTCCACATACTCTGATTTTATCAGACTTCATGTCTTTTGGATCAACGTTATTGTCATTGGTATTTAATACCATTACGCCATATCCTTCCTTCAATGCCTCTCGAATGTATGGTAACTGAGTGCCACTATTCAAGGAATCGTTTATGATTAATCTGAAATGAAAGTGAATAAAATGTTTAAAAACTGTGATGTTTTAGAAAATGCTAGCTACTGTTAGAGGCCTATCCATAATTCTCCCACCTTCTTGCCCACTGGCCCGCTCTAACAACCCCACTGCCATGAATCAATAGCATCAATTTGTCAGGATTAGAAAGTGCATCTTTGCTCATAAAAATAAAAGTTTGGGGCTCCACGTTTTTCCTATCAATCTGGAAAGTAATGTTGAAAATGTTAATGTTTGTTAGATACAAAACGAAACAATTGACCAGTTCATAATCAATATCTTACAGGTATAAAAGCTTTAGCTAATCCAGCATCAGTTTCCAATAAGTGGTAAACATGTTTCGTTATGACCTAAACTCAACAGAAAAATATTATTTAATTCAATATTTTAATTGGTTAGTATTATCGTTAACAAAATTTCAATGAAACATTGTTTACTATTGATAGCTTACCTCTCCCAATGCTTCGTATCGTTTCTGATTAAAAGTCACATCTTCGGACACCTTATATTCAAAAGGTTTGTCTGTCTCAATATGCCTCAGTTGTCCTTCTAAATAAGGAATAATGTTGTAATCAATAAGACGATTTAAGAGTTTCAGTTAAGCATTTGGTCAAGGACAATATTTAAATTCAATTTAGGTGAACACTAAGACAGTAGGCATCTAGCGTATTTTTTTTTTTAATTTTAATACATGCAAAGATAATTTTTCAAAATAGTCAATTAGCCAAAATTGATTTATACTGGTCAGGGTGGTATTTGATGGGGGGGGGGGGGGTTCAGAAAATAACCCTACCACGTTTATAAAATATTTATAGCAAAGTTTTGCCTGCAAATACCTTTTAATCCCATACATACATTAATGAAATTAGTGTTAAAGTAAAATTTACACCATTTAGAAGGATATTTTTAAAAATTCCCCCTCAGGGAAGGTGGACCGCACTACCCCCTCCCCTCAAAAAACTCTGATGACGCCCATCACTTCGACCTTTCCCCTTTCCCCCCTCCACACCACCTCTGAACTCACAAATGCCACTCTGATACTGGTATTATTTATAATTAGGGCCTAAACTAAATTTTATCAATAAACTTGAACAAGTATATTTTCATCCCAAGGTTCTATAACCAACTTTTGAATTAGGTAGGCCTACTGGCATTGAATAGTTAGATCTTTGATGCAATATCAGCAGATTTAACTAATCACACAGATAAACAGCCATTACAGTTATACTCCATCCACACAGATATTTTGATCATGATCTAGAGAACTTTACCTTTTTAAAACCATTTCAGCATGAGGCTGCAAATGCTCGAATGGTTCCAAAAAAGATCTAAATATTCTAGTTCAAGCCACAATAATTCTAAATCATTATCAAAATTTCGGGACAACTTGAAATCAGGTGACCCTCTTCCCCCACTCGTGCCACTAACAAATTTACTTTATTTGCAATTAATGATATTGATCGCACCCCCCTGGGTCAGTTAGACTAATGTATGATTAGTACACGAATCATACAATCTATTCTTCAGCTGCACATCCATGTGAGGCAAATTGGTCCAACTGACCTAGAGGGCTGCGATCAATATCATTAATTGTAAAATGACGAGTGGGGGAGGAGGGTCGCCTGATTTCAAGTTGTCCTGTGAAGTCATCTTACAGCACTCAATGAAAAGGTTTTCTTCTCGATTTCAAAATATGAATTCAAAGATTAAAGTAACCACGAACGACAAAAATTACTTTCAGAACCTAATATATTTCAAAACTTTGTGAACTTGATCACTTCTAAACGTACTTTATGCTCATATGGTTTACCCTTACAAAAAAACCATCTTAAATTAGGCCATTTAACAAGAATTGTAAATTTTCAAGGCAGCAGTATTTTAATCATTATTAATTTGCCTAAATGCAGCTACTTAAAACCAAAATAAGTGTTTCATTGAATTTGAATTTCAGAAATCAAGATTTTTTTATCTAAATATAAGTTTGAGGCAAAAATTTAAACTTGATGGAATCGTGATTAATGAAATCGTAGTTTTTTTGATAATTCCATCTCAAATCAACGAAGTCTCCTGACATAACCATTTTCGTTTTTAACAAAATTTGGTGCTAGACATGTTGAGGGTCATGAAAATTAAACAGGATTAAAAACAAAATTTTTTTGAAGGCATTCTATCCGTGATATGGGCCAGTGAACTACGACCAAAACACGTTGATCATAGACGCCTGACATAATGACTTCTCCGTTTCCCCTTCCCCCCCCCCCCCCGACCTGAACTGGGTAACTGTCCATCCCCTTGCAAAATTAGTGGTCAATATCAAGAAAACTGTGGCCATGCATAAGTTCCTACAAACACCTAAACAAACATTCTCCTTGGGTGGATTGCTGAAGTCTGGAATAGTGATTTAAGCTATCAATAAACTTCAAAATGACATGTTATTTTCATGTTTATTCTACGCATAAATCACTATTCCAGACTTCAGCAATCCACTCCATATATAGAGCTCTATTTGAGCAACAAGTAGGCCTACCTATCCCGTATTAATAGCAAACAACTGCTAATAGTGGTATAACTTTTAACATAACTTTGAAGTCTTTTGACCTAAAACCTGAAAAAAAACTATTTTTATTTTAAATTTCTATTTTTTTTTTCCATTTCTTAAGTCTATGTCAATGCTTAACTTATAAAAATTTTGGAGTGGGCACTCTAAACGGTTTTCTTGGAATAATTTATTGAACCAGCGGTGCTACGCCTTCAACGTGATTGAATACCGTATGTTGTTTTCTTTCTCTCCAGCATATCACAAGAATGGGACGATGCCTACAAACTCTTGTGGACTATGCTTGCATGTATTGCAGGAAAATTTAGAGAACTTTCCCTGCCGCAGACACCAGCATTTCAAACCACTTACGGAGCGCCGAACGTTGATGATGTTGGTTCAATGAATCGTTCCAAGAGGACCGTTTAGAGTGCTCACTCCGAAACTTTTACATAGCTTTAACGTGGGCCTAAAAAATAGAAAAATAAATGGAAATTTAAAAAAATATTTTGTCAGGGTCAAGGTCAAAAGGTTTCGAATTTAGTTTAATTAAATTTGGTAAAAATATTAAATTCACATTCTCATAACAAGTTTTTGTGATCGTTCATTGATTTGTGATTCTCAATTTGCAAACATTTAATCAAAGCTGTGAAATAAAAATACACGATTTTTAGACTAAATAAACTCGCTTTCGAAGGAATTTTTTTTTTTCAAATAATCTAACTTATTATTTTGTAAAAGTAGTACTGGGCATCTTTCAATTCAACTCAGTACCCTACAATCAGCATATCATGGTACCATATGGTAGGAGGGTTATGGCATGTTCCCACCATGGGGTTATGTAGGTTAATTGGCATGTTCCCAAAACAAATAGTTTCAAATGTACATGTAGCTAGCTGCCAAATCTCTTTGCATGACAAAAGCTAACTTGATTTGTATTCTATTAAATAGCAGATTTACAATTAAGTAAACATATTATTACATCCACTAAAAATGCTTGCCAAAGTTTGAAACAACAAACTATACATTATGCAGGAGTACAATGAATGAACTTGAAAATATAATTTTAATTAAGAATATTTGGCAGTAGGAACTCATTTGTATCATTGAACACTCCCATAAATGGCTATTGAAGAAGCCTCTAAGTGGGTAATTTAATAGCACGCCATTACTTTGTTGAAAGCTACACTTTGTAAAGTTCATATTTTGAAGGAAAATTAACATCCATAAAATAATTGAATTTCTCTTGGGGTCTAAGAGATTCAAATTCTGCTGGCTTGTTCAGTTTTCCTCAGTTTTTCTAGAATAATCTACTTACGACGTTAGTAAAGCTAAATTAAAATTGTCTGCACATATAGCAAATCAAAAAATCACATTTCAGAATAAATTAGAAATTAGCATGACTTAAAACTTTACTTTGACCAGTACCAGTATCGTATGATATTTGCATGGCTTACCGTTATTGAATTTATAACCAAATCCCTGCAGTGTATCAGGAAAATCAAAATCCCCTTTTCCATTTTGATCGCTCTTTTGGATTTTTGCCGGTTTTGGAGAAACCCTTGAAGGACTATCTGCTACATTAACATTTTTTTCTTCCAGATTTATATCCTTCGTATCGGCCATATTCAATAAGAGGCTTGCCTGCAAAAATTAGAAAAGACAGTACATTTTAGTTTATTACAACTATTCTCATAAGTAATTAATATGATCAATCATGACATGTAAAAAAAAAGTACAGTATGTCTAAGTCTAAGTAAACTTCTATCATCCTCAACAAATGACTACAAACGTAAGTCATACCCATAATTATTTAATGTACGTAGTACAGGTATTGTGTTACATTTTCCCATATTGGGCTGCTAGCCGCTAACATATCTTATACTGATATACTTTTCGTCAAAGGAAGAGAAGTTAAGGTTTGTCCGGTCATAGTGTACACTGTTTAAAATGTACTTTACCTGAATATTCTTACAGAACAGTCAAGCCAGTCATCAAAGGAAATGAGACCCAAGTTCCCAAAGATTTGGTAGAAATGCCAGCCCTTCAATCCAATGTAGCTTGTATTATTTGGCATGACAAATAATACAATTACCATATGTGCACACATTCGTCTTTTATAAATTTGTATTGATGATTCGTAATTGACAATTGGAAATAAAAAAGTTATTATGTAAATAAATTGTTGCTCTAAATATGGTGCTCACTGATTGTAGGCCTACATATTCAAACAAATTGGATATGCGATTTTGAAAAAAAAATGTCTTCGCCACAGTGCAGCTTTTAACTCCATAAAAAGTTAACAGACACTGGAAACAATTACTTTTAAACGTCATTAGGTCCTCAGCGACTGGATGAGTCTATCCAATTTAAAATCACAACTAGCACGAATTTGAATACCTGTAGCACTAAATTATCAATATTGTATATAGAATTTAAATGAAAAAAAAAACACTTTGGAGCAATCAATTTGTAAATTTTATATAATGGACAGTAGCATAGCTACACAACCGTGCGCCCCCTGCAAAATGATATTATGTGCCCCACCCCCTATAGTTACGCTACTACTGACTGCGCCTATTTCCTCCCCCCCCCCCTTCATCCCCTACGCCACTGCGGGGGCTGCCGGGGTTTACCCTACGCCACTGATAATGGATGCAAACCTTGCAATAGCATTCAAGAATAATGCTAACCTATGATAGGTTAAACTTCTTGCAAGACTTTTTCTTATATATATTATATTTGATTTCAAATTAATCGTTAATCAAGTTTTATATAATAAAATGGAGCAAGCAGAGTTAAGACAAAGCAACATAAATGCATGACTTGCACCACCCACAATATCAGCAAAGGCGTTTACTGGCTAGCTGCTCTCAATAATTCCTTGATAAATTACTGAACGTTTGAATGTATGTGATTTAATTCACCCATTAGTTAATGGCGTAGTTTTACTACCACACCATGGATAGGTGATGGTTCAGTTATAAAAAAACAGTAATTTTTAATTATTCTAACATGATGCCATCTGGAGTTTTCCTTAACCTGGCACTAATTATTAATGCATGTCCCACGGGCAGGTAATAGCCTGGGACTTTATCCAAGCAGGAACTTCATGGCATGGCAGCATGCCATCATGGGTTAATCCACGATGGCATCATGCGAACCAATAACCAAAGGCTTGGACCCAAGGTAAATGCCCAAAACTATTTTCGAGATTGCAGGGGTCTTATAGGCCTACTGTTGAAAAGCTTCTTTAGCATGCAATGCATTAAAGTTACGGCAATGATGGTATGTAATAACATGGCCTAATGGGGACACTCATGGCAAACCAAATGAGACTTTAAAAATGAAAAAGCTTACCGTGACAAAGACTGCACCCAGGCCAAAAACATTCAAACTGAAAGTCAAACGAAACGTAAATACATAGTTAATAGTGCTTTGGGAAACCCATTTTTCGATGAATTTAACTACGTAACTTGTTGCCAAAAAATTACCAGGGAAAACCGTAGGATATTTTTCCTTTACATGGAAACTGTGTATGGAAAAACCTCGATGACAATCTCAACATTAGCGATTTGAAGGAAACGAACCGAGATTTCCTGTGGCATTCTCATTATTTTATTTTTTTTAGCTGGCGCTCCACCCAATGGACGTTAACCAGTGACAACAGTCATTTTATTTTTATATGGGTTTTAATGCTTTGGATTTTCTTAAATTATTTTATCACATAATTCATTAGAATGTAATATTAGAATCCTGTGCCTATTATAATAGTTAGGAAAATCAGGTATTGAAGTCACAATGATTGAACGTCGTGAACGGCACATTAGGATTAAAATCAAAGGAAAAACCATTAACGTTGTGAGGGAACTGTATCTGAGAAATGAGATTCCATGCAGAAGTGCACTATGTAAAAGCTGCAATGGTAAAAACTGAAATTAATTTTTTGTTTCCAGAATTAGTGTCCTAGATTAATCCTTGGGCGAATCAGGGTACAAAAGGTTAAACCAAGGTCCAGTCAATTATCACAGGAGGGGGGAGGGTTTAGGGCTCATGCAAAGCACGTGTCAATAGGATTTAAATATAAATAGTAGCCTACTATCCATTGGTGACTACCATAGCATAGCTTTATATGCTATGGTGACTACCAATACGGTACCTGAAAATATTATTTTTCTATTCGATTTTATTTTTTAAGGTACTGGGTATTAATAATTAATTATTCATTCAATTTTTTTACATTGGTATTATTGCAATTATTTTAACTTTATTTTTTGCAAGGTTTGGGAGGGGGGGATGAAGGCACAAATATCTAATTTATGGACAGAAGGTGGCCAAAAAAAAATGCAAAGTGGTCCAAAAAAACGGCGTCTTTTATGGATGGTTCTAACTATGCATCTAATTATAATTAATACCCGGTATATGCCCCTATAATATCATTAATATTTCTGCCGCTAATTCATTAAAAGGTGAAATGACAGCTAAGCATACCAGTCCAACCTTTACAGTTATTATACTAAACTTTTCATAATAATAAATAAACTGTAACGTTGCATAATCAGGTTTTTTTCGCTGGTATACCATAATAATGCATATTTGCATCTAATGAGTACCCACACAATATTGGCAATTTGGGGAATTTGCCCACTCCCAAATTTGAATTCGTCACCATATGCACTTTTGGAAATGTTGAAATATTATTTTTGATTTGACCGTTTTTGTAATTTTGCTTTTTTTTTTTATTTTACAAACAAAAAAAAACCTGCGGGAGCATGCCATGTGCCATTGTATGTTTCTAGGACTTGAACCCATTTGGTTGGGTTAAACAAGTATTCAATTTTTATGGGAAAATAACTTCTGTTTAAAAATAGGTTAAACTAAATTTGTCAGATAAGCTGCAATTTTTTTTTATATAATTCAAAAAGATTTCCATCTAAAATTAGCAGTTTAAAACAAAACAAAATAATAAATTTATGTACATACAACGTTATAATTTGCTTACCCATTTCGAGTAAGTCCCCAAAAAAATTAGCGTTCTATTTGTATAGTATGATATTGATATAAATAACCAATGCCCAATCTATTATTATTAAAGGTATAGCAGCATGGTCTCTCCTTTTATTCGAGTGCCCAATTATCAAAGAAAGAATTTTGTGCTGGCCAACAAACTAATCGATTCAGACTAACTCCTATCTTTAAAAAATACAGTATTAAATAATAATAATCAAATATAATAAATAAATAGAATAAATTAATTAATAAATCCCATTAGACTGTTGATACTTCTGAACATGGGTTATTCTTCTTCTTCAGTAGAATTATAATTTGTCGAATTAAATTTTTGGTGCAAAAATAAAGAATAAAATGTGATATTACTGGAAAAGCTTCCAAATGTGCTACCATATTTAACATTTAATTTCAGGAAATTGCCATTCTAGGTTTTTTTTTTATTTATACATGTGATTTTCTTTTTAGATAATCAAGGAAATCTACTCCTCAGTGATGCAACTCATTATTTGATTCCATTTCCTGATGTTGCTTTAAAATATTTTGAAATATTAGAATTTCCTGAAATTCAGGGGATCATTTTCCCTCAGACTGTTGCACAAATGGTATGCTAATTATAAATTATTTTTGAAACATGACCATTAAGAATGCTAAATTGACATTCTTATTATGGAAATTTTAGGTGCAACATGAAGGTGGGAAACGATTATACAACAAACTTTGTAATTTAATTCGAGCCCAAAGAAACAAGTGCACCTTATTTGCAAATGAATTTTGTTTACAAACATATAGTGAACGTAATGAAGGAGAAAGTTTAATATCTTGGCAATTGAGGCATGGAATTATATATAAATATGTATTTTCAATAAAATTGGTAATACTACTGGATTATTACTTATTTGGTTCATGTTTTGTTAAATAGGAATATTTACAATGTAGGAAAATGGTATTTATATCATTTGAATAAAAATATCCCGATTGTAATGGTAACCGAGGAAACTGAGGTGGGCCTACAGCATGTGTACTGCAACGAATAAAAATGAGCGAAAAATATGTTCTAATTTTATTTTTAACTTAAGGTATTGAAGCTGTACCAAGATGAAACCTCGGGTGTTTTACTGACCACGTTAAATAAGTATTTAAAAGAGTTTTATCCTGATTTGCAAATTGCATATGATATCTACGAGTCTCTAAATGCTTTACTTACCCTTGGCATAACTCCAGGTATAATTTAATGATTTGAAGAATAATCTACAATTAAAGGTAGCAAAAAATAACATCATATCAATAAGAGTTTCCATTTGATTCACTATAGATGCAACTACAGATTATGAGGAGTATTTACCCACAGAAGTTTTGGAAACTGGCATTAAGGCAGGTCGTCATCGTCAGGGAATTCTCAAAGTGAATGAGTTTCATGCACGAGATGAAGCTTTTGTAGTCTTTCACAGGTAAAAATAAAATCCATTTTATCACCTGTACATATCTGGAAAAAATTGACACATTTTAGAATATTTAGAATTAAAGCAAAAATTTACACGTTGGAATATTTTTGAATTAAAGTTTAGATAAGAACATGGTAGCTAGTGAAGATATTTTAATTAACGGAATGAAAGATCGTAATCGAGCCATACATGGCGATATAGTAGTCATTGAGCTCCTACCAAGGAATGTCTGGCGCGGAAGAAGCAAAACCCTGCGGGCGCCAGAAGAGAGTGAGTCCAAACAAACTAACCATTTCTTATAAAAGTATTAACAGAGCTATTCCAAGTTTAAAAGATTATTTGTATTTTACATAGATGAGCAAAATAATGACCCATTGACCACAATAGAAAATGTTATGCCAACAGGACGAGTTGTTGGCATTGCTCAACGGCGATGGAGAGATTATGTCGCCTCACTACCATTAGATGAGGTTAAAAATTAATTCATGTAAATCAAAAATTTAAAGATTCACTATCTTGACGATATATTTTGAACTCATTGTTTGTGCCAAATGCATTTGGTTTGTTGGAATGTGCATGTGTATTGAGCCGCATTTCTTAGGACTGTGCACCTTATTTAAGATCTTATTTTTGTGCAAATTATAGAATTTTAGTAGTGGAAAGGCTCAAGATCGCATTCTTGCCATCCCATACGATTATCGAATCCCAAAAATCCGAATTCTAACAAGGCAAGCTTCATCATTAAAAGAGGATAGGTTAGTGCCATTTAAATATACATGAACTTTCATTCGCAGAAAAGTATATAATTATGCAGACTTTGTTTTAAATAAATATTGTTTTACTCTACTAGGATTGTAGTGAGGGTGGATTCCTGGGAGATCAATTCCCAGTATCCAAATGGACATTTTGTCAGATCTCTCGGGCGAATTGGTGACCTGCAAGCTGAGGCCATGGTCCTGTTAGTGGAGCATAGTATTAATATTGCTTCTTCGGCTGCTGTGGTAAACTTTTTGTTTGTTTGCTGGGAAAAGTTTAGGCATTATCAGTTGCAATGAATAGCTACTTGCCTTTTTGATATATTTCAGATGCAAGAATTGCCTGTCAATACACCAGAAAATCCTTGGACAATGGAATCATCTGAAATAATAAACAGACGAGATTTGAGAGAAACACATTTAATTTGTAGTATTGATCCAAAAGGTTGTGAGGATGTAGATGATGCAATTTCCATAAGGTGAATAAAATTAGTGTCATCCATTTGTATATTACCTGTCCAAATAAAATAATGAGTTTAGCAAAATGTTTAGAAATTAAAGAAAAAGTCTCACATTGAAACTAATGATTTTAAAATAAGTTGAGACTTTCCCTTTAATGATTTTAATAATATAAAATGTGCAAATAACATTTTAATATAATTTCAGATTGCTACCAAATGGTTTAATAGAAGTCGGTGTACACATTGCTGATGTTACCCATTTCGTACCTTTTAATTCAATGATAGATCAAGAGGCTCGTTCTAGGGGCACCACATTTTACATGACGGAACAGCGTTACGACATGTTGCCCCGAATTTTAAGTTCCGATTTGTGTTCACTGATGGGAAATGTGGACAGGTCAAATAATTTATACCTTAAATGTTTTTCTATAAGATCACAGAATTCCAATTAACTGATGATTGTATCTATATCAGATATGCCGTTAGTGTTCTCTGGACATTAGACGAAAATTACAACATTGTTGAGGCATGGTTTGGCCGTACGATAATCAAGTCGTCTTATAAGCTGTTTTATGAGGTATGACAACATTTTTCGTTAAAAGGCTTGCATTTGCTAATAAAGTTTGATATTTATAGGCGGCGCAAGAAATTATCGACTCTGGGGGTAAGCTTTCCGAAGAACTTCTAACGAAAATTCCAGAATTGCAGCATTGTTTGTCTACCGAGCTCACACATCAGTATTCATCTATCTTGGCTATTTTTGTGATTGCAGACTTAGAAGCTTCAACATTTAATTTTTAAAATTTTGCTAATGCGTACCGTATTATAGGTTTAAACAATTGAGAAATGCATTGATGGAACTTACAAAGATTGGTCACGTGTTTAAGCGGCGCCGAGAGAACGACGGGGCCCTAGAACTTGAAAGTAATGAAGTGTTATTTGAATTCGAAGAAAAAAAGGATCGGGTTGAGGATATTAAACCCAAACAGGTGAAAACTATTCAGTTTTATATCAAATTGATTAAGCAAATACTTGTAAGGGCCCCACAATCCTTTTGCTAACTAACAGAGAACCTGTGTTTTAGTTTGAAAAGGGATCATTGACAAAATAGTTAGTCATTATGATGAACTATATTTTTTCCCCTAAAATATATAAATGATCATTTTGCAAAATGAAGTGTTAAATTTATCTTATTTTTGGTTGCAGGAGCTAGTGATACATGAAACTGTGGCAGAATTCATGATCTTTGCAAATTGCTGGGTTGCAAAGAAAATTGTGGATACTTTTCCTGGTCATGCTTTGGTAAATTTCAATTTTAAGAATTTATTTTATTAGAAAACAGGAGCATCAGTCAAAATAATTTACTAAAGAGATTAAATTAAGTTATAATCAAGAATAAGAATTTGTTTCAATTTATTGCTTAATAACTACAAGGCAATCGTTCTCGCTTATTTTCTCGATGACTAATAACATTTAGTAAAAAGTGCATTCCTCTCTTATAAAAGTTTATTGTTAATAAAAAATTTAATAATTTTTTAATGCCTTCTTGTTCGAATTTCAGCTACGAAATCATCCTATACCTCGCAACGAAAATTTCACCAATCTTCTTCTGGGTGCCGAAGCTAAATCATTTCATATCGACACATCCTCCAATAAACAGCTGGCCAAATCACTCAATAATTGTGTAGACCCTTGTGATCCGTACATAAATAAAGTGAGTTGGACTTGATTTACAACCAAAGTCAAGTTTTGAAATGAAAAACATTGTACAAGTACTTGATGATTACATTTTTGTAGTTATTGCGTACCATGACAGTGCAAGCCATGTCCCAAGCATCATATTTTTCAACTGGATCTGTCTCACCAGAACATTATTTCCACTATGGTTTAGCTACCCAGTTTTATACTCACTTCACTTCGCCAATTCGTCGTTATGCAGATATTGTGGTAGGCTTGATTTCTGCAAATATATTCCTTAAATTCAATAGTTTTTATAACTGGTTTTGTTTACCTGTGTGAAGATGTTGCCAGCAAACTAATGCATCTCGATCGAACAACGTTAACTTGTACTGTTACAGGAAGCAGTGGATAAAATTACCATTAGCTTATTATTAAATTAAACAACATGATTACTATACAAATTATATTGTTAGTACATATTTTGTTAATTAAACAGGGTACCGTAATGTTAAACGATAAAGTTAAGTACCGTAACCCTCTTGTTAGTTTTATTAAATGAAAATGGAAATTAGTCGCAGTATTTATTATGTGAGCTAACAAAGATTGTGACAAGATATATAGTGAAGAAATAACCAATCACGTTTTGCAGTTAATTTAAATACTTGCTGTGTTAACTAGTCAATCATGCTGGATGGAAAAAAACTAAAAAAATAAAATTGTATTGATTCAGGTCCATCGGCTTTTGCTAGCAATTGCTGACAATCAACGCGACGCTCCTGGAATTTTATCTAACGCAGCGCTGCATGATCTTTGTGATCATATAAACGAACAAAATAGGGTAAACCAATGCATTTCTATTTTATCCCTATTTTTTGGTGATTTCAGTGCCCCTTAATTGCGCCAAAAAAGAACTGTCGTCCCCGCCTCCCTTGCACCACTCCTGAATGAACTATAGAGTTTACATATCCTTTTTCCAGGGTATTATATTATAAATTATAAGGCAATAATATGAGAATGTTGAACATTTTTTTTTAATTCAGGCTGCTAAAGTTTCCCAAAAAGCATCCCAGAAATTGTTCCAAGCATTATTTTTCGATTCACTGTCACCAGACGACCGACGTAGGGTGGCAGATGCGATAGTGTTTTCCATTCGAGCGAATGGATTCTTGGTTTTCCTACCGCAATATGGAATAAAAGGACCAGTTTACTTGCGCAACAAATTTCAAGAAGTAGGCTATTATTAAAAAGTTATAAATCGTGTTTTCTAAATAGGTAGGCCTATTGCACTTGTCTAAAATTTAATTTATTAGGTTGCCTATGTTTCACCAAATTCTGGAGTTGAATGGATGGATGGCTTCATTAAGCAGGAAAAGTTACAGATTACTGTTAATACTGTTAATGGAAGTCAAAAGTATCGAGTGTTTGATCACATTACTGTAAGTATGCTTGGGTTCGAGGGAGCCAATTTTATGACATTATGTTTAGGTCTAACCCTTCATTTTACTAGATTTTTGTGGATGTTGAAAAGCCCCATGCCCATGCCCCGTCAATAAAACTGACTCTGTTAAATAATCGTCCACCTGATGATTGGAAAGCTGGATTTCAAGAGCAGGCATTTGCACCCGAAAAAATGTTAATGGAGGTACTGTATTTTTGCCTCGTGATAATTATAAAGTGCGAGAGTTTTAATTCTTCAATTTCACGTGCAATGTATAGGAAATGAACAAACGGATTACATCAAAACCTAAGGAGAGCCAAGTACAAGCTGAGAGGAATACACAGCAGTCGTTATACAATCTTATCGAGAGTTTGAGAGACTTATCCTTGAGAGAAAAAGTGTGACTTTGTTGGCTTGCACCAGATTTTATGAATTTTTCTTCTAAGCAATTTCAGTTGGTTTCAGTACCTTTTTTTAGATATATTCATACCGTAATTCTGTATAATTTTAGATCAAGCTGTAATCTCATTCTGTATATCACAATTAAATTTTAATTTTTACAAAAAAATATTAGGCTACCTTATTCTTTCATTTTTACTTTCCTCAACGTTATAGCAGTTCTAAGTTGATGGATGGATCATACATGTACAATCATGTAGAGTGATCCAATTAAAAGGTAACCCGATATGAATTGCATCTGAGAAGACAAAATTGTTATAACCATCATAATATACTGAACACAAATACAAACATTATTGGGTTAACTTTTAATAGGATCACCCCGTATAACAATAACTACACCAAAAATTTAAATCTATTACATTTTCACTAAATTGTTTATATATCTACTGTATAGTTTTTTCCTGATTAAACGAAGTATGTTAAAGATTTTAAGTTTAATTTTTAAAAAATGGCTTTAATAATATGTTTAAAACTATGATATTCACGAGAGACAAGAAACCAAGTGAAAAAGTTGTTAGTGAGGCTTGTTAGCATTTCTAATGAATGAATTTAATGGAGAAGCTAAAAAGCATAATCATGCATGAATAACATTTACGAATTTGTATAGCTACATAAATTATAGAATGCTGTAAGCAGGTTAGAAGATATTGCACAACTGGTTTTTTTTTATTTAATTCAGTTGAGGGTCAGCTGCCTACCATTATAGCCTTTTGTACTTAAAATGTCCAAATTGTTTTAAATGCCATTTTAAACTAGCACACAATTAGAGGGTAGTAGTAATTTTCATGTGATTATAAAAAACGTTTTAAGCTTATCTAACTGGTATCACATTTGATTTTTTTTATGTGCACGTCCAATTGAACTACACTATCATTTGTATAAGCTTATTAAAACAAATCTATATATTTGTTAACAGTAAATGTTTCATTAAAAGAATATTGCCTCCCACTTGATATTGCAATGTACTCATTACTAGCATAAATACAGAAATGTTACGACCAAATTAATTACTGAGAAGATACAGGGGACTTAAAATACATTTAAAAGGCTTCGTTATTGTCAATTTTAGTGGGAACCAAAATACTTATGCATTCTAGACTTGTAACTTTTGAAACCTTTATTTTGTTTTCCTAAATTTAATTTACAACATGCATGGTTAGAAGTGCAAATGAACAACACTTATGAATTGCAAGTAAGAAATTACAGTTACAACATGCAAAAAGTACATATTTCGTTCATTAGAAGTTCGGCAAATGGATTCGATATTTTTTAAAGAAAATATGAACAAGAAAACAATTAAAATTGGGGAACCTTTCAAACAAATATTTTTAACTTATCAACGAGTTAATCAATAACAAAACTAAAACCAATCTAAAATTTGGAAATATATTGCAGTCTATATAGTATAATTCAGAAGCCATAATTTTAATAAAATAAATGCAAGCCTAGTCTATTAATAAATGCTCAAGTACTTAGAAAAACCCCAAATGAAAGTCAAACACTTTAGCAACAGCTGATTTAAAAAGAATTACTGTCATACTAGCAGTAATGTTAATTAGTTACAAAGAATTAGTATTTACATGAAAATTGGTTGAAAGAACAGTTAGTTGGACGTTAGAAAGTGTATTAGTACTTATTAGTAGCAATAATAAATGAAATTCTGTACCGGTAGGCTCTCTGGAAACATCATCTTCAACTTTTAAACATATCACAAAGTAACTTTTCCATTGGGGTATTGCCGATGGTCCGATGGAAAAAGATGGCTTCAATACGGTCCGCAGGGACATAACGTAAAGAAGGAAGCATGAGAAGAAGTCGACCAAATCTGCAAAAGTTAATTTCCACATTTTTAATTCATAAAATACATTAACAAAATTGACCCTAAAGCAAATTTTAAGAAAAGAAAGATTGTGCGTTTTCGTACCTAACAGGTTGTGTGGGATGCTGTGTTCTTACGTGTTGTCCAAGCATAACCTGAGCCTGATCTTGAAGATTTTCAACTTGTTGAGGATCTTTCATCCCTCGAGCATCTGAAAAGAAAAATAAAAAGTGAAAAAAATGCCCAAATGTGCACCAAAACTCAATTCCTTTACCTGCTTTGAAAAGTACAATGGCTTTCATGCATGCAAATTCCGCTGGATCGACATTAATCGTTTTGAAACGGCCCATGACTTCTTGAAGAACACGTATATCTGACAATACATTGCAGGCCTTTACAGAATTCACGTTTTGAATGTGCTCCGACGTTGAAAATAACGGACACGATTCCATTGGCATGCACCACTGAATGGCACAAAGTACGAACAATTCACTCCAGGCCTCTTCGAGGAGAATGACCTATAAGAAGATAGCATGAGCTCACATTTGGATAAGTGCAAGGTTTGAATTAAGCAAAAGATTACCTGGTCACGAAAGGGTAAACTGGCAAAAGATGGCAAGTTTTTTGCCCACTTCACTGCCATGAAAAGAAGCCGAGCGGAAGTTTCGTAAATGGTCTCCTGTCTCGTGCTGTACATTGCAGCTTCTGGATAATTTGGAGTAACAACTGTTGTGGAAGGTGGATGAGGTCGCTCAGGTTCATCACTTGTGACGTCAATGTTATCATCTATTCAATAGAAATTCGGGGGATTTGAAAAGACAAATATCTTGGAACTTAATTTAAGAGTTGCCCCTGAAGGCAGGCAAAATGTACAGCACCAATGCAAGCAGTGATTGCCCATTTCAAATTCTATGCAATCTGTGGAATATTTACTAGATTAATTGGCTGGTTTAATAAAGCGAGTCTAATGAAAAAGTTAATAGTTTATGCTTTTATGAATATGATGCCAATTTTATGTTATTATAATTTCATCAGCACTGATTAAACGCACATGCATTTTAAATAAAATTTCCTTTTTTGTGATAATTTCAGAAACAATCAGTTTTCTATTTCTTGTTATGGGCTGATAGAACTAGTTAATCATTCTATAGACTACTAGATTGACATTTTTCATATACATAATACATTCTGACATTTCTGTCCTTTACGAAGTATAAAGACAATCTGCTATAGCAAACAACACACATCCAAGCTTGTCAGAAGCTCTATTTTGGACTCAATAGCCCCGCCTTTTTATCGATCAGCATTCAAGAATCACAAGAAACGTGCTTATGTAAATGGAAATGGGAAGGCTTAGCCAGAAACGAGCAAAACAAGTCAATATTTCTGCCCAAATGTTAATGCCATCAAAATGCGAACATCACAGATTGGTCGCTTGAAAGATGCATGGGATGGGACTATGAAATAGCTCGTTTACCAACGGGTGGAGTTTACTTCTGCTAACACACATATTTAAAATGTTAAAGGCTTAATATGCATATTTGCAAACGAATAAAACTTGCTTATCCCTTTTTGAAACGGCTTGTTTCATTTAAAACACCTCTAGTTCACTGTACAAATGAGTTTTATTGGGAAAAATTAGAGGAAGTATTTTTAAAAAATCAAAAAATGATTGAATTTCCATTAGGCCGCAATGATAAACATGCCCCGATAAAAATTGCTTGTACAGCAAATGAGAGGTAATTATTTATCAAATAAAAATATTTCCTCTTTAGATTTTTGTCGCAAAACTTACATAAAGGTTCATCTTGTAAGGTAATACTGGGTATTACAAAAGAACAAAATGGGGCGGCATATTATTTTCTATTTGATATTAAAATAAATGTTGAATTATTTTTACCATCGTCAGGTTCCAGTTTGGCACAGCTTTCGGCAGTCATGAGTCCCGCCATGAATCGATGTGTGGGCGGAGGGACGAATACCCCCACGGCCACCGTGGAAGAACTGGCTTCACGAAAGGCCCGGTCATTCTCCATTTCGGCCAGCGTTTCTGGTCTAATGGTGGCCGTGTTCCGGGGTTGCCGTTCGTTCTGGACCGCTGCATGCCCGAACAGGCAAACAATAATTTCAAATAAAAATCAAACATTCAGATATCTGCTACATTTACAATAAATATATAAATATTATTTAATATAGCAGTTGTAAATTAAGGAGGTATCATGAAAACCAAGACGATTTGTCCATTCTTTAACTAAACCTAAGCTAGACAGAAAGCTTTTGTAAATCTGTTTGCTGGTATTTAGATGGTTTAGTTTGCGAGTGGACATTTGCATGCAAAATTTAAAAATAAACCAAACTAAGGACATGATCAAATATTTATAATTACTTAAGCAGCTTAATTGTTAAATAAAAAAACAATTTGTGTCTGTATGAATCACTTTTTCTTTTGCCAAAAATAGGCCACGGGTTTTATAATGTTTTAATAAATTTACATTTGGATTAAATTGCTGTTTATAATGCATTTCTTGTGCACGCCATTACTTCTATACATATTCTTTTGCATCATTGAACAGTATGAAAATAAACATCCAAATGTCCCACCTTCTGTTTAATCCCATAGAAGCTAATGTACCTGATTTTATTATTTTAAAAAAAAAATTGAGCCTATAAAAGCAGTTATGGCAAATGCAACAATTATATGAACGTTTTAAAAACAGCATACCTCCGTTAGCTAATTAATATCAGAGTTTAATTCCTCGGGATGACATTGACTTGATGGCATTTGCGAATTATATACTCGAATCTTTAAATGTTGGGAGTTGTTTAATGTAATTTCCAAAATCAATGAAGATTATTTTCAATGAAATGCATTAGTTGAACAAGCCTATACTTTTTTATTTGTATTTTTTCTACTTAACAAACTTTAAACCAGTTTTTGTAAAAGAAAACTTTTCAGTCTATTCACACCATTCACACACACTTAGTGTTTAATTTTTTAATAAGCATGCATTTAATGCAAAGTATTAATAAAATAATTGTGTAAATTCAGTTAACTTTTGCATATGTCCAAGAAGATAGCCATTTAAGGGATATCAGAATAACTAAAACATTAAAAAAAATCTTTTTTTTTTTGGCTACACACTTCTACTGTTAAAAAGATTAAAAGTTACGTTGGTTTTACAAAATAACTTTTATGAATTTTTTTTTACGTTGGGCGTTAGTACCATTTCTAGGAAGGTTTTTATTTATGAAAATGTAAAACCAAAGAGATTTAAAAGCCATCGATCATCAATATAATGCAAATTAGAAGTTTCGATATACACATGACATTAAAATGTAGTCGCTTGCAAATTATAAAAATGTAATGTGAAATGTGTCGCCCACTTTTTGTTGAGATAATAAATATTTCACGAAATTATTGTAATTGAGCAAAGAAAATTTATTTTCTACTTTTAGGGTATATTTTTACTTTCCGGTGCTTTTAATAATATAAGTGTATAGTCCAAAAAAAGTTTTTCACTGCTTTTAATTACTTTAGTATTGCTGCATAATGCATTTAGCTCAAACTTTTAAAACATACAGAACAGCCTTTTCTAATTAAAATTAGGTAAGAGCAACTTAAAAACGTACATACATTGAAAGCGGTTCTTCATTAAAAAACGTGCACATCAAAATTTCAGAGAAATGTTTAAAGTCAGGTGTGCAGGAATATATTACGGTTGGCCGCTTTTTAGATTGAGTCACCTTTGTTTGTTTTGGGTAATCATGATAGGAATTCAATCTTTGGTCAATCGCCTCTTGAGTGTTTTTTTTTCAATTATTTAAATTAAAATGTCGGGAATATCGGAATGTTTTTGTTTTGGAGATCTAAATTTAAATATTACTTTATCAAAATTACTAATTAATAAATCCCATAAAATCAATCCACTTAAAGGGAAAATCCCAATAGAAATCCACATAAACGAAGACATATTTAAACGAAGACATATTTAAAAGCAGCATGTATAATAATTTTAAAATACTTATATGGGAATTTATATCAAATTTATGCCAATACATTACACAATATTGGCTTTTGCTAAATTAGATTGGTAAAGCAGAAAAAAACAGAGCATTAACAATGTCAAAGAATTCAGTCAAAGCAGAAAGGATGCAGTTAATAAAGGGCCAAATGAAAATGCTAAAATGTCTAAATGCAATTCTCTTCTCGCAAAAGCCGTTTTTTTTTTCCTCTCTCTATTATTCAATGTATTTTTCTCTTTTAGTTTCAGCACGAGTGACAACAATTTAATTTTCACGACTTGCTTGTTTTCGCTTCTCCTGCAACTCTATTAACAACCCTTCCAATCTTCATGTTGGCATTCTAATTGCCAAAGCCTTGTCTACTGTTCGCGTGATTTATAGTCGTAGGCTGACAACCAACATTTGCTTATATATACCGTATCCATGCATATATAAAAGACCAAACTCTGCACATTCTGTATTGGGTCTATGCCTTTAAAAAAATCCAGTTAAATGTGTACAATAGTTTATGCACAACTTCTCCAGAGAAAACAATATAAATTTGCAAATATATAAAAGTTAATTAGTTCACAAATTACCGTTACAAGAAGGTTAAAGAGACTGAGGAAATCTTTTCTGTGCATGCTTAGGTTAATTATTCAAAGCAGTACGCAGGTGCAAAAAAATATATTATTTCTTATAATGGAGAATTTGGAGAGGGGTGAATCAGAAATAACCAACAGCAGGAATAAATGAAATAAGTCGCAGAACTTCCTTGGAATATGTAACATGCATGATTCACTTACTTCGCTGCCATTATTAGCAAGCAATCTTGCTCGTAATGCTATAGTTGTAATGGTTTACTTTTAATTTTATATTACTCCGAATAAGTACTTATTTAATTCTTTTATTGCTGCTTTTGCTTATTTCTGATTCATCATTCTACAACCTCGTAATAGCTAAATTGTTGCCAATTTACAACTTGCCTGCTTTCAGGGTTTGTTTTCACTATAGTTCTTTTAAAGAAATGTGTTGGAAAATCATATTTTCAACAAATAATTGCAATAAACATTACACTCGTGCAATTATTGCTAGTTACCCGCGAGTTTAATGTCTAAATATTGCTCTGTAAAAGGCAGAAATGGATCAGATTTTAACAATTCTGGTCAAATTTTGGGATATTTGGGGGAAAATATATTGTTCATTATCATTTTTGTCTTTATTATTTCCTATAAGCGTCAGTAGAGCTTTCAAATAAGCATTCTGCTTGACATTTGGCCAACCCATGCTACCACCTTGCAAACTTTTTGTATGGGTTAAAGGATAGTGACATTCATTCGGCTCCTCCAATTCACTATTTTGTTGAATAGACTTTAACTTCCCAACCGTTTTTACATCTTTTTCAAAGCATAAATCTTAGAACGAATATAAATAGGGCACATTATCCACATGATTCCACTTTCTCATAAAGAATCCGGACAATTAAAAATGGCATGTAAATTCAATTTCTTTCGTCTAATGGTACACATTCAACTCAGTAATGTTTGGAAATTAACATATAAAGAGTAAAGCCATCTCTGTGTATAAGTATAATGCATTTTGGGATTCTTATAGCACACTGGGTTGTATAGCAAAGATGGGAAGATATCTGTGCTGTAACTTTAAATTTGCATTTTATCCTCATATATATCACGCAACTCTAACGAAGTGAAAATTAATTAGAGCATCTAATCCTTCCCATTCGAGTTTTATCACGGTCGTTGGAAAGGTCCTTGGTGGTTTATGGGCCACAGTTACGAAGTATATAGATGCCTTGTAAGCATAGTCTAAGACATTGCAGAAAAGGAAGAAAAAAACTTCGTTTGTCGTATAATGAAATTTCCCTCTAATGGATATCTTATTGAATATATGTGCGTTTATACATCAGCCCAGTTATTTATAAATAACCTATCCGTAATCATATATAAGAGATGCGCAAGTATATTTGTTATGTAAGTAGAAAAAAGGGATGAAAAAAAAAAAGCAGCTTAAGTAATTTTCTCCCATCTTCCTCCAGCTTAATTGCCCATATTTTTTTCTTATGTGTACTCCTTATTTAAAAGCGAATTGCATGAAAAACCTCGTGGTTAACTGGCAGGGATTTTATATGTACTAGAGTTTTTTTCTAATCAGTTTGATTCTATTTGCTAATGTTAAGCTGTTTTCGTCTCTTTTTTAATGAAAGTGTGTGTGTCTGAGCCAATGCTTTAAATTCCATATTAAAACCTTGTATGCTGCTTGTATGCAATATTAAGCTAAAGTGACAAAAGTGTTGATTGGCGTGTAAGTGCCATCAGGTATCAGTAGTTGGTAATGTATTTTTTTTTTTATTTTGAAACTGTTTACTAAAACAGTTTGATGGATAAGTTGCAACTTTTTGGGTTCGTTTAATAAAACTGCTGCCAGTAGTTAAAGATAGAATGGAAATAGTCGCACTTGCATAGTATTCTTCTTCCCCCCCCCCTCCCCATACACAATTAGGATAAAACGCAGTGTAACTT